>DWQX01000035.1:0-77791 GCA_018245475.1 Pharmacophagus antenor
TCCCTATTTAATAAGGTAAATAAATAATTTGTAGAGCACTAACTTTTAGAGTTTTATTCAATATTGTAATTTTTTCATGGTGGTCTCAAACTTTTGGCCGGCAGTATATTTTAAAAACAACTGTATTATTACGAAATACTTACCACTAAATATATTACCTGATAAATATTGAATTTAGCATTTTATTAAAATTTCTACACGATATCTTTGAAAGAAACTTCTCTTCTCCATTATAAGTTATAATGAAACACGGACATAAAATATAACTTGGGTTTGAATAATTTTCTTCGATGTTACTGGCTTCTATAAATATTTTTGATTGATTAATGTATACCAGACTTAACTGTAGTTAGTAAAAGCCTTACCTGCATTAATTTATTCCTTTAACAATTATACTTATTATAGAATAATTCATAATTAAAATGCTAACAATATTTCAATTGTTAAAACCTTCATAATAGCAGTAGCAGTCCATCTATGAAAGGAAGCATACCCAATTTTATTATTGACTTTGTTTATCTTTTGATGTTCGATTTGAAGTGGATCCTAAGTAGGTATGTTATTGTTGATGCTTCCTTCATTGACGTGCAGTCTCAGCAGTCCGAAGAGTTGCGTTATCACAGCGTCTACGAGGAAACGATTATATTTTAGGTTCTCTTCTGGAATAAACAAAATGGGTTGTATATTTACATTTAACAGATGATGATAATAGCTCAATAAAAGAAAATAAATCAGCTCGCGAATCATAGTTGTAAAAGTAGTCAATAAAGTAATGGCGATACCATCAATCGAAAGTAGAGTCTAAAAGAATTAACTAAATTAACATTACGTGAAAGGGAAGCTATATTATATATTCTAATTATTTCGAATGTTTCCATTTCTATAAAGTTTAGCAATGTATGACTATATATATATAATGTTTATACAAATGTACAAAGAAGTAATAAATTTTAAAAGTTACATTTATTATATTTATATCGTGTATTATACCTTCAATACCTGTTGTTACACTAAAAGGTACCGTCAGTAATATAAAAACAATAACAAATCTCATTATACACAATAACACTGAAAATATATTATAAGGCCAACGCGTTGTATAACTTCATGCCACTGACCATGGCTTAATTAATTAATCTAGGGGATATCGATATCTATGCTATGGTTTCGAAAGCAGGATTCTCTTATCAACTGTAATCTAGGTTATAGTTTATTGACCTAAATAATAGAAAAACCATCTTTGATTTAGTTCACTCGTCTGCGCTCATTAAAAATGATGTTTATGATTGTTCGGTGCTTTATTCTCGAACTTTAATGGTTCCTAAAAACCAATTGTTTTGAACTCTGCGTTGTCTAACTGGAACTTTGTAACTATTAAAAAATATTTAATTAATAATTTGCTTAAGAAATGTGGTGTATCTTTAAAAATGCCAAACATTAAATGTAATAAAAAGAACATACATTCTCAGTTCAGATTATACATATCCAGAAAAACAGTTAATAATTTATAAATTAATTTATTAAGTGGTAGGGATAGAATGTGACGAAATTTCATGAATTTCAAATATTACTACATTACCAGGTAAGTTCTCACAATTAGATATTTCAGGTGAGAGTACGTGCAAAGTTTATAATAATATTTAAGTAAAATAAAAAATTTCTTTACTAATACCTAACGTGATTAAAGCACTTAATAACAAATGCTTACGAATACGTTATCGTGCATACTCATTCAGCTTCACGTATTCAAAATAATTTGAGGATACATCAAATTTTTTTGGTAATTTTAACCTGAATTTTCTTATAATTTTTATATTTTATTGTTAAAAATAAATAGGGATCTACAGTTGCACAGTTACAGTTAAAAAATCACTGGTATAATTTAAATACTTGAACTCGTGTCGATAGTGGGGAGCAGTTTAATTAAATTAATTTTCCCATGACGATAAAGGCGCTTAAACTACAATGGCTATCCTGAACTGTATGAACTTTTACGTCCTTGGCACAGTTTTCAACAAATAACTAGAAGAGCCTGCATTTAGCATAATGACACTACTAAGACTTTTCATAATGATTACCATTAAAAGGTCACTATGCTTAAGGCGTCATCATATTGACATAGCGTGATATTGAAATAGAGTCCCCCAGACGCTCTATCTCATTTGTTTAAAGATTTAACTATAGTTTATGAGTCATGCTAGAAGATTAAACAGTGTTTATGCCAACGAAATTTCAATGGCGTTCCTTGAAAACACCATGCTTTTAAGATTTGTCAGAAATAACAATTAAAATCTTATATTTGTTCTTTTCACATATCAGAAATACACATTATTCGACAACAAAGGAGCTATATTATGAGTAAATCAATAAAAGTAAATTACTTTAAAAATTACTGCAATATTCATATTAATATTTGCATTCTTTTCTATTATATATAAGAATTTTAATAGCTTGATAGAACAATAAAAAAATAGAGTATCAATTGTTGCCCATTATGAGAATAATAATATTCGTCTTTAAATTATCAAACCAAAAGTGAAACGACCTCTTCAGTTGTTATTATCATAAAAAAGGTATTTAACAAGATTTTCGGCGAAGACAGTTGTGGAAGCATATATATACATTAGCTACGTCTAAGTACTACCAAAGCCAAAGTAACTTGAATATTTTTCACAGACCATTGACATGCACGTATTAGGATATCGGAATTTATAGATTTATAATTAGGTCGGTGACTGATCGAATAAGTAGAGCATAACTGAAGGAAGCGCCGGGCACCGTTATTAAATGACATGTGCAATACAAGCATGGCGCTGATAGCGATTTTTACGCATCCCATTGTGGCGGATTCGGTAATTACCAGTTGATTTTTTTATGAATTGACATTACATGTTAAACGAACCGTCTAATTCTATAGTGACAATTATTTTGTCTCATTACAGAAATTGCAGAGTGCATGGACATGGATTTTAATAAAATAACAAAAAAATGTTTCTGCGGTGGTATCATCATTTGAAAATATAAAGGTGTACTTTTTACATTGCTAAATTGTATGACTTATTTATCACGTTAGTGGATGTAAATGAAATATTTATTTTGTAAATCTTTTTCGAGACTTCATTTTAGACAAGCATTACCGAATAATTTGATTTTCAAAACATTCTTCTTTTACTTCTTTTTCACGTTACTGAATAAGTATTACGAATAACGTTTTTATGTTTGCTGTTTTACAGTACCAGAAATTTATTATTTTCTTACTTTTAGGTAGGGCGCCATCATTTTCCTTTATTTGAGAGACAAATTAATCTTTGGGTCACTGTAAGTTCAATTTTACGCTACCCAATGACTTTTTACAATCAGTCTTTATCATTTCCTACTGATTGAGAAACTATAAAAATTATAATCTGCTAATGCTTTACTTTTCAATATGTAAATAAGGAATCATTATCCTTTTTCCAGATACAAACGCGTGGTCTCTTTTTTGTCCTTGATATGGTCGGCAATTTTTATGGCTTTTGTGGTCGTTGACTACGTTGCCCTAAGCAATTAAAATTTTTAACTATACTATGATAATTCTGCTACTTTGAATGTTAAGAAGGATTTCTTTAATAAATTTAGGTAAAGCAATCTATCTCTTAACATAAATTTGATCAATTTACTCGTACTTAAACAAAATTGTTAAAATTAATAAGCTGTAAATAATTTTCCCGGATCATCTTTTCAATAAGTGGCTCAAAACATGTACTATTTCATTGATATTTAATAAGAGTTTGTTACATGTGTTGTAACAAGAGATATCATAAGATAGTGAGATTTTTCATAATTTGTGGTAGCGAAACTGTGAGCTGGCTAGTACATACAAATTTTGCTTAAACGCAATCGTTTGTGGACAAAATCATAAATAACTAATCATTGATAGCACACGAATTTAATTTCGTATACGTATATTTGATGGTATAAAATCTAGATTAAATTAAAACTGCATTGTTGCATTCTGCTCTTATATTCGGTCAGGTAAATAGACAACATATATTGAATAAACGTCACGATTCATTAGGCAGGTATGGTAAGAACTTTACACTGAATATTCGGTGCCGTACAATGCATGGTTCGGTACTATTTATTCTCCTCACACCGATTTGATTTAGTTCAGTTCCCGCGTTGACCTCAAACGAAGACGTGAGCTGACGTGAAACTACACAGACGAATTAAAAAAATATATTCTAATAATCCATAGAAATTTATAAATTTTATTTTAAATAAAGCTAGAATGTATTTATGAATGACATATTTTTTCTTTATACGTAGTCATTAGTTTGATATCAAAATGATCCAAAAATTGCAAATTATAGCAATTTTGTTTTTTTTTTTCTGCCATATTTTGACTCTAGTATATGCTGCACCATCTAATTCATACTGTAAGTATATTTTTATTTAAATTAACTTATTTGAAATCGATTCTTAGTAACATTTTTTTTAAACTTAAAATTATTTACGTCATATTTTTAAGTTTAATCAAATAATTTGTTTTCATCTTTTGATTTTGACTTCGCTATTGTTATACAGAATTTAACAAAATTCCGTCCATAATAATTCTTATAAATGTTGTTTTGTTTTTTTCAAAAATATTTTTACATTAAATATTTACGAGATTTTATTTCTGTTGTAGTCCATATAATAAAGATAAAAACAACAATTTTAAAATTGTCCGTCTTATTTATGTGGTGGTATCACACAAAAATTACTGAACGGTATTTTATCAAATTCGGTATGATAATAACAAAGTTCAGATCCAAACATATGAAATTTAAATATATGGCGTTTATAGAGACTTTTTATATGTATAAATAAATAATATATATTGTATGCGTTGCATTTGTCTTTCTGAAGGTATAGATATTTAAAGGAAATGGTTTTTTTTTCAGTATGAGAAATTTAAATAGAGCTATGCCTTTTAATTTTTTATTAAGCATCACTTTGTTTTATAGAAAAGGAGTCAACTATTGTAACGTGGTGAATTTTTACAATTGACTAGTAATTGACCCACGTATTTGCTCCAATTAATTTTTTAGGGGTTGCAATGGAGTTATGACTAAAACAAATGGCTTGTAGGTTGCTATGTCAATAGTACAGACGTGTAATCACTCAACCGTCAATGACTTATTATAAAATAAAGTTTTCATGATAATGTTAAAGTAGGAAATATTTTCTACATACATTTAAAAAAGGTGTACACTTATAGTTAAATCCTCTTCGCCAAGTCCTTGTTTAAAAGAAGATTATTAATTTTTTTGAATTAAATAAATGAAACTGCCCCATTACTCTTAAGGAAAATTTTAATAACACAACAATTTTTCTTTGTAATTTGTTATCGGCATACAACACTGGTGATTTCAGATAAAAAGATCATCGATAAGTTTTAGTATCTTTTAAAATTGTATGGTTTAAGGATTTCTTATATATACGCGAAGGAAATATATTTAATGAAATGTTACATTTGCTTATCTCTGCAGCGCGGAGGTTGGCTTGTAACGCAAAAGTCCCGGGTACGAACACTGGACCACAGGTGTAGTGGGGTCTGGATGATGGTAGAGTTTTTCGAAACCGCCTGTCTGCTCTCTTCTCTAACCACCCTTAATGTCAATCTTCCGCTACAACAGTATTGCTGTGTTCTAGCAGTTATACATGAGAGAGAGAGAGTATGCTGGGAGATGACATTTGACCATCTACGGCCTTATAGTAACTATCAGGTGACATCGACGTCAAGGGGTTAGGTCCATCCGTGACCATGAGTGACAATAAAGCATTCGAAATGTAGGGAATTAAAATAGTTCAAATAAACGGATTTGATTAATAAAAGAACTTTAATATTTATTTATTTTTATTTTTCTAAATATTTATCAAATTATTTATTTTGTCTTATTACGACAATATTTATTATGACAGTGCGAGGCCCATCGTATACAATCACCAAGTCTCCAGATGTTCGTAAGCAGCCGTACGTAGAGGTCCGCAACGCGACGTATCATGGCGCCGGACCTCGTGAGGAAGCGCGCGCCATGTGCTCTGTCAAAACTCACGAAGTTAACGCAACAGCCAATGCTACAATCACCAGGAGACTGCATGGAGTAGTAACGTCTAGTAAGAATCTGTTTTTTGACATAGTTTACATTTGACGACGATAATGAGCGTTTAGCTTTTGTACTTATATGTTAATTTATTGATTATTGATGTAAAACAGCAGATTTTTTGTTTATATTAAGTATTTCCTTGACAGATCGATTAAAGAGATGTGTTTTGTTTATTTTTAACCTTTGATGCAAAAGGAACGGTGTTATCAGTATATCACGCATATCAGCGCATAAATTTGTGTACGAAAATCGGCGGATTCTGTTTTTAATTATTTTTTTTATGAAAATGTGACTCGAAAACTTTTTTGGTACTTACATACACTTAATTAATATTTTTTTCGGACTATGTGTCGAGCACCAAATTCAGATTCATTGAAAAAAAAATATTAATGTTACCTTTGAACTATAAGACGCGCCTAAAAATTGACTTTCTTCGAAACAAAACGATGCTTCATATACAAAAATACTGTTTAACAAAAAAAAAAATCGAAAATTACTTCTTGGACAAATGTTTATTGGAGAAGTTCTAAAACTTTTTATTAGCATCAAGGATATACATAGAAATATATTTAAATAAAAGATTTTGCGTTTGAAGTTGAAGAATGGGACAGACTGTTTCTGATGACATGAATAGAACATAATGACGTGTAAGATTTATGTCCGCTTAGCGAGAGGCAAAATGCGATCTTATATTGGTATACAGTTTTATGACGCAACTCATTCAGTTCGTCCGTCCGATATACCGAAAGCTTTATGGACCGTGGCGGTGGTTCGCTGACACAACAAAGTAAGTAATTAATTATTAGATGTTAAAGATTTTCAGTGACATTTCAGAATCTGTGTAATCCGGCAAGTGATTTATAGTTTACTATCTATCAAAGATTTTTTAGTTTTAGTTTTCAGAAAATCGTATTAATGGAATAAGATATAGTGTGTATAACAGTCCGTATAATGTTTAATTTTATTAAGGAAAAATGTAAATATTTTTTTTTTCACAATTGGTGTGAAAAGCTTTTCTTACTTATGACTCCTAAAGTTTAAATTGAGAAATTTTTAGATACGTTAATAAAATTTACTTAATATGTTGTATTTCAAAAACTTATTTACATATAACTTATTGGGCCTACAATGTTTGGGCATGGTAAAAATACGATTTCGATTTCGAAATTAGGTTTAAAATATATTTTTGTTGTAAATTGTAAGTGAAAAGTTAAAAATATTTTTTCTTTCTTTAGGGGAGCTCCATTCATCGATCCAGCGTTTGGAAGTGATCATTTTCGGGCAAATGCAGCAGCTATGGCAGAGTCTAGACGCGTTACGGGCACAACTCACGGGCCATTCGTACGCGTCATTCCCCGATCGAAGGACGGTCACATTCAGATATAAACCCAACGGATTGTGACGGATAAAGATTACATAGATTATATAGCATTTTAACATGTACGTAGTCTTGTTTGATTCTCGGTATTAATCGTGTTTATCTACAGATACCTAATTTAATATTGTCAATAGATACTGTTTATTTTAGATGATTTATAATTAGAAATTCACTTATATTTAAAAAAAATCATGAGAAATAAAATTAATTACATAATGTAAATGATTATTTTCGTAGATACATGTACACTAATTAAATCAATTTTAGGCAGTCGAATCTTAAAAAATATATCACGCATGATTATATTGTTGATATGTTGTAGTGGTTACTAAATTTATATTAAATTGTGAAAAAACAAATTGATTTATCGCTTTAATATGGTTAGATGTTTGAACGTAATTGTATTTTAATATCACAAATACAAAAAAAATTGGTAAATTTCATAGGACTGGGTGAAATAAAATTCGGGTTTTGGTAAATTTGAATTTATTAACAATTAGTAACTGAATTATTCAGCAGGTTTACTCGGTAGGGTTCGCAGACTGCGCGGAACACTGCGAGTAATAACAAAGAAACTAAACCAAACGTTAGTTACAAAAGTTAATGGACACCTACATATAAATGCCTTTATTAATAAATATTAACAAACAAACAATTGTATTATATTTATTTTTTATACCATTTTAGATCGGGATGTACTTTAGACATAGTATTGAGATTATTTTAATTTTGTAACAGATTTAACAACTTCAATTAACTATAAGTGGTGGTATTATTTTTATTATTCATTAATTAAGTGTTGGTTATAACGATAAGCAATAAAACATCGTTCATAATAACTTTTTTGATTATAGCTTATTTTTATAAGAATGGTAATACTGTGTCAAAAAAACAATATCAAGTACTCATCCACACACACATTAGAAAATATTCCAGATAATGTATTGTAATAAATTTATTATGCCGTATACCATTTTCATATATAGCGTTAAAATACTAAATAAATATAAAAGTGAAAATAGTTAGTTTTAAAGCTACGAAATAAATAAAGATTAAAAAAAGAACGCGATTCAGACTTGTAAAACATTTTAAACAGAATTACAGCAGAAGGTTAAATATGGCTAAAAACAAAAAAGTGAGATTCGATAATAGTTCCTATTAAAAGTACGTGATTATTTTTAAAAATGGCGAATAACTTTAAAAAAACAAAATTGGTTGGGCGCAACTGTCAGCGTGTTTTCGCACATTTAGATCTTATGGTGTGATAGACTGAATGTATCTGCGTAACTCCTCTTGCGTATCGAAAATCATGACGGGGAAGGGCGAGCCGGGCACGTGACGGCCGGCCCAGCGCACCTCCACGCGGTAGTCGCCGGGTTCGGTGGGTGAGAACTGTCAATAATATATTCATTTATATACCTTTTTATTAATGACGTCACTCCCACGAGCCCGAAATTGCCGCATATCCCATTTAAGCAATATAATGTATTAAAATTAATAAACCATAATTTTATAAAATCTAAACACGACTATAACCATAAAAGAATGGAAAATTCACCGCATGTCCTAATATTTTTTTATTTAGATGCGTATATCATTGCTCGGGCTTGCCCTACACGCACGCCCCTTCTTATTTATGCTATACTGTACGCTACGCCTTTTTCGCAAAATTCGTATTAGTCAATAAATGTTACTACATGTATAAATTAAGTGTCTGTATATCTAACCATATGCAGACATTTTTCCGAATTTTAAATTAGTAGCAGTCTTCAGACTGCGTTAACACCCAAGACCGACTTCCTGTTACTTGATCTTTATTATGTCTACCTACTATATCGTGAAAAGGAGAGAAGTATTATAAAAAAACTACATGGTGATCGCCTAAACGGTTTCGAAATTTATAAGCCGCATCGCCATTTACTAGCGAATTTTTAACAAAGGGATAAACACAAAAATCTTTATGAAAAAAAAATATATATATAATTTTATAAAGATATATGCTACCTTGTATTACAATTGGTGTTAGAGTTAAATAATCTCAATTACAGAAACTGCTAGTTTTATATATGATTTCATAACATAGGTAAATAAAACAAATATATGCTTTAATAAATGATTAAGGTGTTGGTTCTTAAAAGTATAGCTAACACTTCCTTTTTCAGGGTCTGGATGATACCTACAGAGGGCGGGGAGTATAGGGCTAAGTGATATACTAATACTGTTTTAATAAAATTAAATTAATCATTGCTGTTATGCTTTTTATGAAGTTTTAAGGGCGTGATAGAAAAAAAAAAATGATTTTCGAAGTTGGCGGTTGATAAAATAAGTATTATAGTTTGTTTTCGAAATAAATTTAAAATGTATTGAATAATAGCTACATTAAGTAATGTGTATACCTTGCAAAGTATGGTACGGTCTTTCTGGCTTTCGCGTTGCATTTCAACGCGGAAGGCGCCTTTGGGTCCGCGTACGCGCACGGTGAGTTGGCCGGCGCCGGCGCCGCGCGTGTCGCATAGAAAGCGCGACTGGAACGTCGCGAGTACGCCTGGCTCCACGCCCGGCCCGTAGACACGCACCTACACAAGAATACGCAACAGTAACATACTAATTGCACAGTAAAATAGTACAAAAAAGGCACACATAATACCAAAATACATTATCTTCTAAAATAACAAAGGATGTGAAATAAGCAGATGCAAAAAATGGTAAAACTATTAACACTAGATTTACCGACACATTTTTATGGTTTTCTTTTCGTATCTGTATTACTTTTGTGCATTATAGCATTCATATTTTCCATGTTTCGCTATAAAATATATAGAACAATGTTGCCAGAGACGGTAAAAAAAAATAAAAATATCAAACGCATATCGGTATACGTAACTTCTTATATAGGGTCGTCCAGTCAAAATCACTGTCCGGTAAATCTAGTGTTAAACGTGTTGACAAAACATTTATTGATTTGATTACCTTCACGTAATGACTGTAAGATACTTTATATAACGAGCGGTAAATTTTATATTTTTCCATTGTGATGTAAGACCGATCATGTAGACCAACCTAAGACACATCCTTTTTCCTATAATTCAAGTGTTGTTATTTTTTTTATAACAGCATTTAAAGCATTAGTTCATAATATTTCGATTTTGATAGTGCATTTTTAATTACATCAGATCCCTTTGTAAAGTGTAAAGATAATGTATTAAAAGTTCCCATAGAGAACGTTTAATGAGGTATGTAAAAACTTTTTCGTATTCTTCTGCTTTTTTATTTCTTTAAAGGTAAATTGCGTTGCCAACTTTTAAGAAAAAAGCCTACTTCTTCCTTAAAGGTCGCTAACGTAGTTACGATTCTTCAAGTGATGCGGCTGTCTATTGACGTCATCAGGTGAACCGCGCGCTCAGTTGTCTCATCTTGTTATATAAAAAAGGTGAGAATTAGTTGTTTACATACCTTGGAGGGGTCGGGAGCGCCGGCCACTTTGAGCACGAACGGCGAACCGGGCACGTGCTCGCCGGCGAACTGTACGCTGAGCGCGTGCCGGCCCGCCTCCGCCGGTTTCACGTTTAATGTGAATGTGCCATCGCCGTGCTCGTACAGCTCGCAGTACGCGACCTGCGTCCAATAACTTAAAGTTTACTTTAAACTTTGAATATATTAATTATTTAAACGACCTTTACTTACTGTTTGGCGACAATTAAAAATTTCTTTTCATTATATTAATAATTCCGTTTAGTTGTTAAAAAAAAGTAGATAAAAAGTGTAATATCAGAACCTGCGATTTACATATAAAATTTTTTGTACCTTGTTCGGTCCAGTGCAGTGCGCCGTAAGCTCTCCCGGACCGGCGCGGCGCGTGTCGATCCATGACCTCATTTCGCGACCCACGACGCCGCCCGTGAGTCCTGCGCCTGAGCACACGACACGAGATGCATCGCCGCTCTCCGATCCAGTTGCTACGTTCACTGTCAGTGGACAGCCTGAAAGCATATTGTTTATATGTATTAATCATACACTTATTTATTTACATGGTTCCGGGCGCACACCTAAAACGATGCATAACATGCCGCTTGAGAAATTCATTCGTACACTAGACTCGGAGGCAGCGTCGATCTGTTCAGATCAGTCGATTTCTTTTAGATTTATATAGTGCACATACTTTTATTTGGTAATATTGTTCTATACATTTTATTGCAAAAGAGGAGAATAAGAAAACAATAATGCACAAATTTACAACAGACTAAAATCTAGTGTCAAGTTAGTTAAGATGTCAACTACACTATCTTAGGCTCGTTTCCCTTATGTTTAAAATGTAGTCTTGTCACTTCATCAATATCACTAGCATTACAAAACGTTTATAAGAAAATAATTGTTAATTAACCTAATATTTTCAAGTAGCTCGCGAAACATATGTTCTGTTAAGTAACGGCGTACTTAGAGGTATGCATCTAGCAACGGAATCGAACTAGGTAAAACGTTTCGATATTAAATAAAATGTAATTATTAAATGTTTTTATCAATATAGATAATGAATTATAAATATCATTATTTCAATTTGTATACATTGTACTAATACACTTGTCTATACTTTGAATTATAAAGTGTTTTATAAACGTAAGGGTATAGTGTAGAAAACCCTTTAACCATTATCGTATTCCTCTAGCATTTGTGGAGTTCTGTTTGCGTGTTTTCGTGAAATTCTTAAATTTAACGTTAATGAAGTAAACAGTAATGATCGTCTATAAAGTGTAAAATTAACATTACCCTTGACGAGTCTACCAGCCCACATAACACGTAGCTGGTGATCGCCCGCACGCCGCGGCGTGTACGAGGCGCGCCATAGACCAGGACCGGCGGCTGCGAGCGCGACCGGTACCGCGCCACCGTCTGGCGCCGATAGCGACGCTTCCGGGGCGCCCGGACCTGCCGCGCTACCGTCTGAAATGTTTCGCGAAAATTAATTAAAAATTATTTAACAGTAGCTGTTAGCTAGGATTTATTAAGAATCAGTAGATATTACTATTAGTATTTTAGTTTGTAATTGTTTAATTAATATCACGTCTCGTATCAATAAAGCTTCATAAAAAATGTTATGTAAATAACTTTTACAGTATTGTAATTGTGCTACGAATGTGGCGTTAATTACCTACATTTACATTACACTTATACTAAAAAGTTTCGTCAACATTAGGTATTCATTTCGACGTTGTAAATAGTCCAATAGCCTGATAATGTAACATTTATAAATCACTACTTGTGTTAATGGCAGAAAATGTAGTTAAAAACAGAAGGAACTGTTGAGTTACAACGATGAATGATTGTAAAAAACGCAATAACGCGTGTTAAAGAGAACAATGTCAGAGTGAGTTTTAGTCTCCTTCATAAGCATATAAAGGAAACTGAAAAACTCATTAAATGTATATTAGATAATTGAGTACCCATGTGAGAGGAACGAGAATAAAAAAAGAAATCGCTGATGTCACTATTCACACACCTATAGTGAAGACAGCGGGTGTGTGGGGGGCGGCGTGCGCTAGCCCGCGACCTGCGAGCGTCACCCGGTCGGCGGTGTTTGCCGACGCGATGAGCGCGCGTTTCGGTGCGCCGCTCACCAGCGCTCCGTTGTAAGTTAGTTCCAACTCTTGTTCACCACTCACACCCTCCGCCGCTGCGAGTGTTACTACCGCCCTTCCAGACACTGTCTCTACGCCTGCGTTTAAAAGTATAACAAATTTTAATAATCGTCAAGATGTCTTGTACCAGAATAAAGTCCTAGAATTCTTTACTAGGTAAAAGTAAGTATTTATTACGCAAAACCTATTGCATAAATTTTAAGTATATTGTACATTAAAATTTAAGTAAATTTCTTAAGTATATTGAGTAATACACAATTAAAGAAGTCCACGCATCACTGTTTACTCACGTTGATGTCTACCAGCCAGAAGACACTCCAACGTCCCGGGTCCGGCGTTACCAATATCTAAAACGAGTTTGGAGGGCGCGCGCACTCTACCGGAGTTGTCTGCGCCCCAACCACCTACGGGAACTATAGCTGATGTGTCTATTACCTGTCGAAAACGATAACTTATGTATAAAGTGAATAGTTTCAAATGACCCAATAAACTTTATTGATATAGTTTATGAACAATGGGTTACAACTTGATCTCAAATAAACACAAAGCAATTATGGGGGCAGTTTGACATTATTAGAGAGTAATGGTTCTTAGTGATTCCAGGATACGTACAGAGAATGTTATAATGCAAATGGCTAACCACTGCGAACATAGTTTAAATAATCGAGTTGCTACCTCATTTTTATTTATACATTAATGTACATTGACTATTTCGTTATAATTGAATTAAGGATTATAAATGAATAAATTACAGCGAAAGAATGTCAACTTACTTTGACAGAGAACGGGCTTCCTGGCAAAGGACCTGTATTCGTGAATATCCTAACTTCGTAGAGTCCAACAACGAGCGGTATGTAAGCACAGAGCCACTCCCGATTTGCTCCCGCTACCACTCTGCACTCTAGTAAACCGGAATCTGCCTCATCTTCTTTACTGTTCGTCAGTCTTTCCACCTTTGACATACCATCACACTATTATAATTATAGCTCTGAACGTTCAAGCGAAACTACAAAATTACCAACTTAAAAGCAGTCAAGAATCAATGATCTAAAAACAGCTTAATTTTTTTTTAATAATAGCTAACTATACTCATAGGAACCACATTTTTATGAAATGCGATTCTGCTTTTTGGAAGTTATAGGAACAGTCAGAGAAAGTTACAAAGATACATTTGTCACTATAATAAATAATTTTAATAAAATATACCTGTACGGCTGGTGTGGCGTCATCGGCGCAGTGTATAGTAAATGCAGCTTCCTTGCCGACGTGCGCATGCGCAAGCCCGGTGCCTGCGCACCGAGCCGCCGCACTGCTGCGCGCACTTAAAATCCCCAGTGACACTGGACTTCCCAATACAGGTGCACCTGGTTAAATAATTTTGATACATCTTCAGAATAGAAATAAAAATAAATCCTATAAAGATTCATAGAAATAACATTAAAATATGCTATTTGAATTAAAAACATCAACAGAGTACTTAATGTAACACAAAAATTTTAGGCATAGCCAGACAAAAAAAGGGGAATTGAGAACCTCTTCCCTGTCATTTATTAAAAAGGTTATTTTGATTTGACAAAAAAAAAAAATAATTTAATGTTTCAGAATATCGAGATAGGAATTAACGTGTAGGATCGATGGTAGTAGTAGTGTTGTATCGATGCAACGTTTGTTAAAGGAGTCCTGTATTAGGTCGTTGTGTTAATACTTACCACCATAAGTTATATAAATGCGGCAGTGGGCGGGCATGGTGGGGCGCAGACGCACACGGTATGTGTGACCGTCCTCGCGCAAGTCCACGGGCATCCGTAAACGTCGCTCGCCCATTGCCTCGCATACCACTTCTAATTCGCCAACGCCCGCATCTTTGGTGTCGACTGAATCCAAAAAATTACATAATCTATGGAACATATACGTACGTACACACACAATAGATTCTAGGAGCTCTGATTGCTTCCAATACACAGCAGTGAATGCTTGACTTGTAACACAAAGATTTTTAGATTAAATTTTTAACAATCTGCCTGGATATCTTCTACTTCATTGTTAATCTGCTGTCATACCAACATATCTGTGTTCCAGCAGTCAGACATAAGAGCCCGAGTAATCTGCGCGAACCACGCTTCACCGTCTATGGAGTCAATGTCTCTTATCATCGCATGTTAGCCCATAATATATAAAAAATATTTTCAATGTGAAGTAATACATTAACAGTGTTCTCAAAGACCTTTAATATAATCACAGTTTGTTATATCAAATTAAATACTAATTACCTGAAAAATTAATGGGAGTCTGTGCAATTATATTCCCAGTGGGTAAACCCGATACGATGACTTTGTTTGGATCAAACGATTCACAAGTGAACGGACTTCCAGTGACCGGTTTCGAAAGATGTAACACCTCTGCAATGGAAGAGAAACATACAGGAATTACTCGTTTTTGGTACTTAAATCGTAGGAATCGTTTTAAGAAAGATATTTTAATATTATTTTATTTAAGATATAAAATTATATTATGAATTTTGTAAATTTACGATTTACATCATATTAATTACCGATGGTACTCTGTCCGACTTCAGTGATGGTGAATTCAGCTTGTAAAAGTCCTGACTTGGTCTGGTAACAGCGGACGGGAAGCGCGCGGGAGCCAGGCCCAGAAACCACCACGTCGAACTCTCGGGCCGGCCGCCCGAGCGTGTCTATACTGAACGATGACACCTTGCCAATTTGCGCCTGGTACAAGCCAAGACCCGCTGCCGCCACCTGTAATTTGTACAATTCAATAAAATGTCTATCAATATTTAAAACACAGCACAAGAAATGAAATAATAATCTCATTCTTTTATAAACAATTACTAGAAAATAGGAACATTTTATAAGAAACCATATTACCTATTGAGACCAAAGATATAAGATGTTGTTACGCCAATAATTTCATTGACTTGTGTGCCCTTCAAACCTAAAAGTACTAATGTTAGTATAACAATGCTTGGCGATTTAATTGTGATCGCTTCAGTCTCTAACATTTAAAAGAAATGGTATTAATACAGTCCGTTGTAAGAACAAGTGAACCATGTGAAGAGGAGATTAATTCATAGTTATGTTTAATATGAAGCGAAAGGTACGTAGACGTAAAATATATAATTGATCATGCCTGTTGTCCGTGATGCGCGGGCAACACGTCTATGAGCAACGGTTCGCGCGCGACCGGCGTGCCGCTCCATAAAAGTGCGACGCGGTGCGGGGCGGCACGCGCCGGGTGCCACAGCAGCTCCTGCCGGCTGCCGCCGCGACGCCTCACCGAGTGCGGCACCGTCTGCCCGCCACATGTCACGCGCCCGGACAGACGACCGTTGCCAGCGTTGCTGGTGCTCACTGTCAATTACCATTCACATATATGTAACAGATATCGGTACTATTACGTCATAAATCAATGCTACTCAAAATAAGCAATGACGCCAATGGAGATAAAGTAGAGCTGTTGAGGCATTCTATATTTGTAATTGCGATTTTTAAAAATTGGTTAAGGTTTTACGTAGGCAAAATTTTGACAGGAGTTAGACAAAATAGGAAAAATAAGTGGGATACTTTTAACATAATATAAACAGAAAAATTAATAATGATTACCAGTTATAAGTGCGGGTCTATGGGCAATAGCATCTCCTATAGACAACACTTTCACAGACGATGCGTCTAATGCTTCGACTTCCGCAATCGTTCCTCTGTTATTCTTAATCACATATCTGCCAACTCGACTAGCAGGAAACGTGAGTAGACCGGAGTCTTCCAGGCTGGTATCTGCAACTCTGGTGCCAGTAGGTGATACAACTTCAACGTCGGTCAGGTTTTCATCTATTTCAACTGACGCTATTCCGCCTAAAATGGAACAAGTTAATTTTATGAAAAAAAAAATGTAAAAATTATAAATTTACATGTATTTATAAAGAATTTTCTCAGAACCCAATTTGTTTAAAAACAATTCGTATATTTTGCTTCATTACATTGGGTTTGTTATAGCACAATAAAATCAGCAATATTAACTTCAAAGATAACATTTAACTCAATAAACTTGAGCGACTTAAAAATTTCACTATAAGATTCATATTTAGTCTTCGCAAATATGATCACGTTTCCCAGTACCGTTCTCAACTCAATTGTTGCCGATCCGACTACGCCGGAATACACATATATTAGTACTCCTTTATAAAGTGTTGTTTAATCCTTCTTTCCCTCCTTATCTCAAAAATCGCTTCCAATTCTTGACTGAATCACACGTGAAATGTTTGAGGTCGTCGGAGAATTTAATACTCCATATGCCTGTGCATAAAGCGAAAGTTTTAGATGGAGCATTGTTTATTCAAGCTGTGCGAATATGGAATAAACTGCCTCTAACAGTAAGAAGGGCACCCTCACTATGGGAATTTAAGAGGGTTTTTAAAAAATCATTACCTATCTCTTTGAGCGCTTACTGTAATTATTACAAGTAATATCTATGTATGTATATATTTATGAACGTATTTATATCTGTTATTAAAATATAATTAACAATTCCTCCTTTTTATATATACTTACACACCATGTTTAACTCTATAAGCAGTCTCTTCTACACAACCTTAGGATGGACATATCATCCTAAAGTTGTCTAGAAGAGACTGCTTTCAGCAGTAAGACCGCCTTTTTCCACTGCTAACGTATTCTTTTACTTCACACTATTTGTAACAGTTACTTTCTTTTTATTTTGTTTCATGTGTATTTTATTTTGTTCTTGTTATGCAATAAAGATTATTCTATTCTATTTAATATGTTGAAACTTACCTATTTGTACATAAGAAAGTGGTTCGTTGACTCGACATACAAACGGACTGCCCGGCACTGCTTGTTCATTGAAGGTGACAGAAACGCGATGCGGTTCCCGGGACACAGGGACAAAAGTGACGTCGTAAAGACCGCGAGCAACCGCCACGACCTATAACCAATTTAAAAAAACAAAGTGGATTAAATAATGAAAAGTTTATGGATTACATTAAAAAAAAAAACATTAAGTAACATGAACTGAAAACTATGCAATAAATGTACCTCTGCTTTAACAGTAGTAGAAGGCGTAGAAACTACGAGCTCCAAGGTTCCTTCACCCGCGCCTGCTGCATCTACACTGAATGTCACCGGTTTGCCAACTTCCACTCCTCGCTCTTCTACTGCGCCTTCCTCTAGGTTCAAGCCTTCTAGAGTCCCTTCTAATTCTGTGACAAAAATAACAATTTTGTTTCAATTCGCAGAAGTAATGTTTTAAGAAGATTGTAAAAACAATGTGTTATATGTTAAATATTGACATAAAATTAACTTTTTTGTATTATGTATTGAAATTGCTTAAGATAAGATTGTATCAGAATACTGTGTGTGAAATGTCCCAGATATATATTTATTCATTTTTATTTTATTTTAAGACTACCAGCGCAAAACTGACTCATGTGGCTGTATGGGAAGATCTAGTTAGTAGTCTTCTGCCGAATATAGCGTTAATGATGAAATAAATATTCATAGGTATAACCTTTCAAGCAGATATCATGGTACACAATGATACCAAATGCCACGTGAACCGTAGTAGTGTTTTTATAGCACGCTTGATAATATTCTTGTAATAGTTGAAAGCTTCATACCTCCAGGTCCGAGACCGGTGACGCGCACGCGCCGCACGTCGTACACGTTGCAAGTGAACGGGGAACCGGGCACGTGCCTCCCCGCGCACGTAACCTGCACGCTGTGCCGCCCCACTACTTCGGGCGTGTACGTAGCCGTGTAGCGACCGTCGCCGAGCGCGATGACGCGTGTCCGCACAGTACTGCCGCCCGGTCCCGTTACGTAAACCGTTGGCTCGCCCGCTATGATATACACAATCATATACATACACGACGACATCCTTAGATCAAATGTTCGGCGCGACAGAGAGAGAGAGAAAGTAACAAACTTTAAAAAGGTGTATATAATCGGTAAAAATAATAATTTATAAGTTTTTACAGTTCGTTCCTATTCATGAATATAACCAAAAAAACATTACACATAAAAAATACATTTTATTAAACAATGGTTTTGATTTAAATAATAGTCAATAATACCGACTTGTTTAAGTTACAGCTGTTACTTTATATAACAATAATCTGCAAAATACTCGCACGGGAGAATTACTTTATCCGAATAGACTTTAACATGTTCCATGCCAAAGCGTTTTTAGATTTTTCCCTTGCGTACCTTGTGAGTATGATATATAGAAACATTTTTTTAATCATTTATTCCGTTATTAACAATTTGACTTATTCTTGTTGTGGTTAAAGTTGTTGTTGTAATTGTTTTAAGAATATTTATATTACATGCTGTCAAAACTTTTTCAAAATATACTTAAGAATCTGTTAAATAATCACTACCTAATGGCAGGAAGATTGTAGCAGCGTTTAAAAACGGTATTTGGCAACTTTTAAAATAATCTATTTTAATAAAAAATCTATTTTAATAAAAATATTTAAGCTATACAAATATTTAAAATTAAAAGTTACCATCTCACCTGCGATTCTTTTTAAATTGCAATCCAAGGAACATATTTTTTTCATTTGCTTATAACTTTAAATTTTTATATTTTAATATAAAATTATAGTTTTTAAAAAGAACAAAATAAAGCGACGTTCCCCTTCCGCGACGATAAAGAAATACACCAAATAATCGTAAATCAATTGATTGTTTGTAAATAATCACAATCAA
Source organism: Pharmacophagus antenor (assembly GCA_018245475.1). NCBI lineage: Eukaryota > Metazoa > Arthropoda > Insecta > Lepidoptera > Papilionidae > Pharmacophagus > Pharmacophagus antenor. The sequence goes on from DWQX01000035.1 coordinate 19,889, forward strand.
AACATAAGCGTTCGTATGGAATTTATATACGATCTTATAATATAATAGCTGCTACGTATAATAACAATAAACATAAATGCAATGACGCGCTGTTAGCTGAATACGTTTTATTGTCTTGGACTGCTTGATAAAGAAAAGCGTCATGATGGATTTAGTTATTTAGCTGGCGTACTACATATGACTGTGTATTAACCATGTCTTAAAAGATTTAACATACCGATTAAGTAATAAATTATGTTTAACAAAAGTTTCAAATACCGGAATACGTACATTAGTACGTGGAATTAAGAAGGTACAGATATGGATCATAAATACAAGGTCGAAATATGCTAGTCTTGATAGTAATAATATTAATAAAAATAATTGTGAATGTACATTAAATATTACAAAATAGAACCATATTATATAAACCAAATACTTCAAGATTTATAAGACCAGAGGTGAATGTTAGTTCGTTATTAGTTATTTATTACATAGTATTATATAGTTCGTTAGTATTATATAGTTCGTTATCGTTAATAGTTTCGTTATTAGTTAGTTATTACATTTTTATATTTGGGATCTTATTTAGTATGAAGAAACTAAACGGGACATTGTTTGAAAAACCAATGATAATTTAATGTACGTACTCTGGAAACCAGAGAGGTGTATATCTGCGGGCTCCGCTCGCGGTGCGGAGCTGAGGCCGGGTCCTGTAGCGCGCGCGTCGGGTGCAGCCGGCGGTGACGTCACGGTGCACGAGAACGGAGAGCCGGGTACGGCGTGACCGTTGAAACGCACCGAAAGCGTGTGCACCGCCGCTTCCACCGGCTTAAAGTTAACCTGGCAACGCATACGACAAATATATATATATATATATAGACTCCACTGTTAATATTTTAATATAATTATTTTAATAATAAGATTGTGCCCTCAATGCGCAGATGCTTACCGATTGCTTTGTAACACAGAAGGCCTGGGATCGATTCCAGGGCCACATAAGCAATGAAGTATGGATGGTGGTAGGCTTTTTTCGAATTCGCCTGGTTACATCCATAACATTAGGTTTATTTTGATAGTATAACGTATGACAAAGAGCTGTGTATATTTATATGCATTTGACTTTTTTTTAATATTTTATTGTTTTTAGCAACATTCCGTTATACTTTTCTTGCAAAACAGGAAATATAAGAATACAATAATGAAACTCGAAAAGAAAACCATGAAAAAATTCATTTAATCTAGTGTTAATGGCAATCTGTCGGCATACTCTGTTCTGGTAGTCATATATATGAGAGCCAGAGTATACTCAGCGAGCGTACTTTACCACCTTCATACTCATTATCACGTGAAATTGAAATACAGTGTTATTAGTTACGTGTATTAACACATATACATGTCAACACAAAGCTTTTCTTTAAAAAAATTGACTCATTTAAAAATTCTAATCAAACTTACCACTTATCCAATAGTTATATTATTTCTTAATGCTATAAATGAACTCGATTTTAATATCGCATACCTTGAATCTCGCGTTCCCTTCGCTTTGTACGTAATTTGGAACGTTTCTACCGTTCACGGCCACAATTATTTCCAGATTTCCAGCACCTGTTACACAAAATAACTAAAAACTGTTTTATTTGTTAACTATTTGCTTTATTCAAAAATATCTGTATCATATAGTGACTAATAACTATAATCAACTCAGTGAAATAAACCTAAATTTTTTAATTATATTTTAATTGCGAACAAAAATCTTACCGGCGTGCGATGCGTTTATAGTAAAGGAGACAGGTCTGCCGACAACTCCGGGTGAGATGTCAGTAACTGAGACGCGACTGGCGCTGTACGCTTTGACTAGAAACGGGCTGCCTTCAACGTGACCGCCCATAGCGCCTGCACGAACCTTTATTTGTAATACAGAATATGATTTCATAATAACTTTATTACCTAAAAATATTAATATTCTAAAATATAAATAATTTGTATTTTCGACCATCTCCGTGGCTTTTTGGTGTGCCGCTTATCTTTTCTACAGATGGTGCTAGTTTTTTAAACCTGGTCAGCTACCACCCTCAATGTCAAACAGTCGTCATAACAACGTTGCTGTGTTCCGTTATCATACGTGAAAGCCAGAGAATTTTCAATGAGCATACTTCATTATTTACCGACACACTTGTCACTTGACAACATGTGAAATTGAATTTAAGTGTTAGCCATTTGCCGATTATAAGTAATAGTATAACCTTAACCGGTTAATTAGAACACTATGTAGGATCATTTCAGGTTTACAGCTGTACATTAGTTGTAAAAATATCGTTTATTATCATTATTAAAATGGAATTATACACAGAAAGTACCCAAAGTGCTTACCTCAATGCTGTGGTCGCCCACATCTACTGGAACAAATGAGATTGTATATCTTTTACTTGCTTCGTTCTCTCCAACGGTTTCTTCAGCAGAAACCTATAATAATGTTTTAAAAAACAAGTTAAAAACAGATCAGAAAAGGTAAGTAACATAACCTCTTATATGAAAAGGAATAACATTCAGGTAAATTGATAAAGGAGAGGGGATGATTTTCCCAATTTTTTAAATAGGTTTATATAATATTAAGAATACTCTCTGCCAAAACTCTTCTTGGAAAATACACAGATACATACAACATACACAGTGTTCCAAATTGGTATAGTCGTGTGGGGTTTACATAGCCACAGATAAGTAACTGATGAAGAGACAAAATAAAAAATAGTTTCTTCAAATATTTTCTATAGATGTGTAAAAATATATCGTGTAATTTTTTAATATGTAGGAATGATTTTTGTCTGCGTTTTGTGTCTGTGTTTTATGTGTGGTAGTACTGAGGAGTATCCTTTTAAAAAAAATAGATTATATTTATTAAAGGCTAAAATATTGTAATACCTGCACGGGTACGGGCCGGCGCGCAGGTCCGAGCACCTCGACGTGGGGCGAGGCGGGCGAGTCAACGCTGAACGTGTAGGCGTCGCCAACAGACACTTTGTCGGGGGATTCGCCTGAACCAGCGCCGATGACTCTCGCCGGTGCAGAGATATGACACACGAACGGACTACCTGTGGGCAACAGCATAATTTTAATTCTGTAACGACGCAAAGGTTGAAAAATAGTTTATAAAAAATAGAGACCCAAATACTTAGTTTTACTATTTTTCATTATAGTACTTCGCACGCTTATCGTCCACATTGAAAATGTGTTATTTTTTAACAACTCTTAAAATTTTTATCTTCAGCGTTAATACCAAACATGTATTGATTTTAGATCATGTCACTGCTTTAGAAGGGAACGTCGGATTAATTTAACTTCTAAAGCTATGCGTTCTTAATACGTTTTTAATTAAAATATTTGTTACGGCAGCAGTGCTCTTATTAATAAAAAACTAGAAACCACTATGTACCGGGCACATGGTCGCCGTTAAATCGTAGCTCGACGGTGTGCGGGCGCGGGTCGCGGGGGGTGAAGCTGATTGCATACGTGTGTGCGCCCTGCGCCGCGGCCGCCGTCGGCACGCGCCCGCCGTTCACTGTTACCTCCAAGTTGCCCGGACCCGCTGCCATTGTCTCCACTAAAAATCGTCATCTATATTTAACTTTTTGCTAATACGACGAAATCATCTTACACATATATTATTTAAAAACATTACGATTCTTTATGTATTATTACATCTTCAAAATTTTATATCTTTACAGGAACGTTGCCTATTAGTTTCCCCATGCAACCAAGGATAGTGGCAAAGGGTTAAATATTATAAATTCGATTTTATTAGCTTCGCTCCTATGTATCTATGTATGCAATTGAATTTTAGAACTCGAATTTCATCCATGTAAAGACATCAGATTGATTTGAAAGTTTGCACACTTATTTTTGATATAAAATAGGTTAAATAAGATAGACATAAAAAAATAAGTAGGAGAATAAAATAAAAAAAGAAATAAAAAAATGTACACACCTAAAAATGTCACTGGTTTCCCAACAGTTCCGTGTGCTACATCTTTGACACGTATTGCTGATACATCATATACCTAAAAACCATTAAACAAAATTTAATATAAAGATACAATTTCGTAATTTTATAAAGTGTAAGATTAAACATTAACAAAACGTTTTTGTTCCATAAACTAATTTGATTTTTTTTAATTAATTTATATGAAAGAATGATAAATATATTTATAAATTTACAACTTGAAATAAATTTTATACAATAGATGTGTTTTATTTTGATAATAAATATAACTTTAAATCATTAAAAATTACTATCAAGGGATACAGGACTTCCCTAGCTCACAATTATCATGTACTTTGTCGTATGTGTGTGCAGAGACAGACATTCATGTATATGTATATGAATACCCACCTTTAAATGGAAGGGACTGGCAGGAATAGGCACGGAATCAACGAGCACATTGAGACGATGCTCCCCCACCGCGCGCGGTACGAACTCGGCACGGAAAACCGAGTTGCCCGCCGCCGCTACGGCCGCCGGCACCGATGCGCCGTTCGGACCTACAGGCCCGCACTCACGCTCAGCTCACCACGCCACGCCCTAACCTCTTTACTACTAGTTTTACGACTACGGATATCCCCTTGTACAAACCCAAAATTTACTCCAAACGTTTAAAATATATCGATTCCTGCTCACATTTCACACCTTCATGAATGTTAGAAGTTAGGGCGAAGCGGATGAGCTTTGTAATAAAAAAAATAATATGGACCTGTTATTTCGTTATTTTTAGTTTTTAAAATAATATAATCATATTCCCTTTAAGATCTTTTTTTATGCCTTTATGGTTTACTTTTATGGATATTTCACCTTTAACCTATACCTATAGCTTAACCTAAGTTAGTATCAATAAAAATATATTTCTGATTTTAATGTAGTATAAACCTGCGTGCATTTTTAGAAAAGATAGTTATTAAAGTAGATATAGTTAAGTTGGATGCTGTTAGAATAGCAAAAGCATGTGAAGTTAAAAATAATCCTAAACTTTCTAGCTCTGCTCATTTTACACGTGATTAAAACCCCCAATTACTTTTACTTCATCATAATATCAATAAATATTTTCAATTTGCCCTCTCATTTAAACCTCCCTGGAAAGAAACAATATATTTCTAATAAACATTATAGAAATGCATTCTATACTTGCAATTAATGTTTTTTTTATTTATAATGATGTTTTTCTCAAGACTGTTAAATATACAGATTGCACTAATAGATTCTTTCTGTTTCCTAAAATTAATAAAAGTTAAAGTGAACCTAGCCAAAATAATTTAACATTTTTTTTAATATATGAAAGACAATGTGTTAATCCAATTAATTTCAGTGAAGAAAAAAGAATCTTTGTACATCGAGAGTCATTGCTTCTATATAACCTATAAAAAACCAATTTTTCATGAAATATGATTAAGAGCTGTTGAAATAATTATTTACCCTCAACATTAACTTCTATTTGGTCAAGAGTGGCAGTGGGGTGGTGTAATGTCAAGGATGCTGGTCTGTGTAATGGTACAGGTCCAGGCAAAGTGACTCTTGCACCTCCACCTCCACCTTCAGCTACAGTTACTATAAGAGGGCAACCGGGAACTCGCATCTGTCACAAAAGAGATTTTACTATGTTAATAATAAGGCAATGTCATAACTGAAAATTTATTTCTTTTTGTTTTAGAGGTAAAAATAGTAATTATTATTTAGAACAAACCTTATTAAATGAGACATTGACAATATGTTCACATGCTTCTGTTGGTGTAAAGGATACTGTGAACCTTGCATTGCCCTGTAAAATAATATATACCAATGATTGATTATCCTTTAACAACACTTTAATGACCATAAATAAAAAATTATATAGCTTTGTAAACACCATTGATAAATTAGTAAATTAAATTTTATATATTATGAAAAAGTAGCAATAAATATTATTAAATAATTGGTATTCTTGAAGTTTGGTTACAATTTCAAAGTTATAGGATTTAAAGTTTATTTTTCTTTAATTCCTCTAACAATGGTCACAGATTTTGTATATCTGGTTTTACATATATTGCTTTATTATTAATTTCCTCTAGAGAATCTGGCAGTACTTCAAATTTTCTTATTTTTCATCACTAATTATTGCTAACATTTCAAGTTATATGTAGAATGTCAAAGAATAAAAAAAGGTATATTTTTTTTTTCAACATTTAACCAGACCTGTGGATGAACTTGTGTTGGAATATTCAATCCTCTAGCAGCTACAGTGATTTCCAGATTTCCTTCACCAGCTTGAGCTGCATCAACAGCGAGCTGTACAGGCACTCCAACACGAGCTGATGCTCCTCCATTAACACTCACCAACTTTCCATCATATGCTTTACACACAAACGGGGTTCCCTAGAAATAATATTTTTAAGTTAAACATTGTATATATGTAAATACTAAAAAGTTAGTAAAATTTGACAAAACCAGAAAACTTAGGTCTATATAGCACAGTAAAAAAATTATTATCTTAAATGTAGGAACAATCATAGTGGGAATATTGTTCACTATTCTTTAAGAAAATTTTCTAGTTACATTCAATTTTCTAAATTCTAGTTACAATTTTTTTATTGTATTGCTACTTACTGGTACTGGTTGATTGTTATAGTGAGCAGTTAAAGTATGTGGACCAACATTCTTAGGATTAAAGCTTGCCACAAGGCCAGATGCAGCATCACCCGTTAGGCGTACTGGCACATCTCCTCGTGGTCCTCTCACTGTAACTGTCAGTTCTCCTCCACCAGAACCTTCTACTCTTACTGAACATGATGCTATCTCTCCTACTGGTATCAGTTCTATAAGAAAATAAAACAGCAAATGTTATATTTCTCTTGGAAAAAATATTAAATCATTAATTTTATTGTACATAGAGCACAAACTTTTTTTTTCTTTTTGCATATAAGAGGCATATCATAGAAATTAAACAATAGTTATTTATTAACATGAATGGTGGCAAACCTATTCTGCCGCAGACAGTGTCAGGAGGTACATTAATTTGTTCCAGATTAAATGCTCTATAGCTAAAAACGATACTAGTCAAGATCTTTTTATCAGTTATGGGGTATTTGATATTGATTACATCTGATGTTAAGTTCCCAAGGTGGGGCATAGGCCCTAGAAGGGACACTTCAGTCATTTAGGTGGGGATGGGGCGGCAATCAGCGACTTTTAAATAAATTAGCTAATATAATTCAATGCATTTCTGTCTTTGGGTCATAGGATAAAAATTGCATGAGTCGTTGGGGGACAGAAAAAAATTTTTACACATAAGGGGGACATTGAACCAAATACGTTGGGAAATACTGCTGTAAATGGTTAAGCGTGTTCGCTCGAAATATTTCTAGCTCTCCCATGTATGACCTCATTGTTATGGGCAGACGTATTATTTATCACCTCTGAACGTTTACTCTCGTTTTTTTGCATAAAATATAAGGCAAAAATTATACATACACAGGAACAGTTAAAAATTAGCACCAGTATTCAAATTATCACTCATAATACGAAGACATGAAATTTAATATTTGTAATGTACTCAAAACACTGTCAATGTCAACAAATTAGTGCCGACAAAAAGTAGAGTATAGAGGACTATTGTAAACCAATAAAATTTTCAAAAATTAATTATTACAATACATTAACTTACAGTTTTAATTTCAGTTTATAATTATATTAAAAGTATTGTTAAAGAACAGGATTGTTAAATTTAAATTGAAGTATTATACATAAGAACATTATTTTGATACAATTATTTAATTAATAATATAAGCTTTTAGATGCGTCTCGTTTAATTATGAGACATTTCCAATCCTTCGCTGTTCGCATTATAAAAAACAAAGCAAAACGCTTTGTCATATATCGCAGTATTAATGTTTAAAAGTGTACCAATTTGTGATGTGTCTATAGTAATTTTTTGAGCAGGTGCGACGTCAAAGACAAATGGCGACGAGGGTACTGGTTCTCCGTTAAATTTGATGTCTACTCGATGAGGAGTAGGGGTCTCTGGTCTCCAAAAGACTAGACATCGACCGCCGCCTACGACCTAAAATAAAATTATTTACTAAATTTTTATGAAATATGGAATATTCTGTTTAAGTACTTAGTTCTCTCAAAAGTCATAAAAACTACATTCGTGGCAGTAAAAGTTATCGTATTCTACATTTCCACTTGTCTCAACAAATATTAGAGTTTTCATCTAGCACCAGCACCAGATTCAACATATATTAAGTATATTTAAAAGAAAACGGTATAAAACCTTTATTGTGTGTTTTTATAAATCAAGAAATACAATTAATGAAATATGAACCAATGTTATGAAACTTTTCCTACTGCCAATTTCAATTTGAATAGACAAATAATGTTTAATTTAATTAAACTTACTTGAACATGATTAGGGACTTCACCCTCATTTATTGAAATTTCTAATTGCCCTTCACCGGCAGCGCTAGCGTCAACTGAAAGTAAAATAAAGCTAAATTGGATTAATATTGTTTTAAAACATTTTACTGGTACTAGATGGCGCTGCGCCGTAGAAATACGCGCTATGGTTTAACCATTTGCGACATCATATACAGGCGCTCATATATTAAAATGAATAACAGTGACCAATTGAGGTCCTGAGTTCGATTCCTATTTTTTGGAAAGCGACTTTGCACTTATATGGTGCTAATGTTGCTATTTATTAGTTCAAAATGTATAATACATGACCACAAAATTGATATAATTGTTACAAATTATTACATTAGGTAAAACAGAAGTTACAAATTTTGTGTCGTTCAACCTTCCTAAAGGATTAATGTTTGTTGTTATCATCTTTGTGTATATGCAAATTTTACGCGCGCAGCGCCATCTATTATTGGATAATAAGTCATAAATAACGTAACACGTAATTCAATTTTTTAATGAACAGGGGACATGTAATAAACATTTGAAACCTATTTTAGGATAGCGTTAGAAAAGTACATGATAAAATTCTTCCATCACATTAATGGAAAAATAAAACACATTTTCTTATCACACATCGAACTAAATAATCATCATGCCAAGTTTAAGAGAACCGAATTTCTCCTTTAAAGTTTGTTTGCAGCGCTGCTTCTAATTTGGTCTCTTTATTTACAGAGTTTATAGGAGTCTCCCAACTTGCTTAATGTTACTTAGGTGTAACAAGAGCGGGTCAATTGGCAAGTTTACCTCTAAACTGGCACTGCTGTCCGACTACTGCGTTTCCTACGTCTGTAACTTTGATTAGGCTTGAGTCGTATACTTTGGCTACTAAAGGTCCGGCAGCTAATTTGTCCTCTGCTATGGAAACCTGTAAATATAGTATAGATGTAGTTGGTATTTATTCTTAATATTAATGTGTCTGTATTCTTTTATGTACCTAATTAATTGTTATAACATAATTAGTTACAGTTACCGATGTTGATTATATATTTATACAGATTGTATAATATCACTAACAGCTTGACGACCATAGTATAATAATAGTTACAAACGGAGGTAACCTTTTAAGTATTATAATTTCAATGATCATTTTAGTTTTTAATTACATGTAACGTAATCATTATTAAAGGTGTTTTTTTATATTTAAGGTAGTTTATAATTTCATAAAATCATAACGTGATGTTTCACAATATGTTTTTCCGTTTTATTATATTACCAAATTTAAAATTTAAGCATTCAGTTAAAGTTTAAATTATTATAGTACTGAGGCTGTTAAATTAGTAATTTTTGGACAAAAATTATGTTTGTAATTAAGTAAAAACTGTAAACTGAATAGGTCTAAACAGTCAATTTGGAGTTTAATGATAGCAAGAACTTTCATTTACGTAAATTTGTGTCTGGATAATTTTATTATTCTTTACGTGTACCAAAGTGAAGGGACAGGTTACAGTACAACGGAAGTTCAAGCGTGCTTCAGCGTGTAATACAATGATTACATGTAGATAGCATATGCATCAACGTGAGTATAATGAAATACAGATTTTTGTTACCGTCTACTGAAATTTGCGTTTTGGTTTAAATAATAACAAAGTTTAAATATTAATCTACGTTATTAATTGTTACGTACGTTATTAACAATTATTAATTGTCAATTTGATAGAAGAATTTTTAGGCACATAAATTTCATTCTGATAGTTATACTTTTGGTCTATTGCCATGGAAAGGAATCGGAGATTAAAAGTGATTATGATTCCTATGTACCACAATTACTCGTAAAAGGGTTTATTAGAAGTAATAGATTTGTAAATTACATTTTTAAATGTAAATTACATATATTAATTTAATAATTAATATTATAATTAAAGTGGAACAAAAATAAAACATTTTAATACCAGATTATCTAAAATACGTAAATCAGTACATATTATATGTACATTTTGATTTCATTTATTTGTATAGCTATACATAACTAAGGATGTCAATGAAACTGCTTTATATTGTAATACATAACATCTAAATATATTTGAATATATTAAGAGTGAAAAAAATATATTCCTTTTTTCAATTTTGTTATTATAATTTCACGATTATTACATAGAATGAATATATATTAATACGCGGAATACAATAATTTTCCATGCCTTAATTAGCGACTAGAATGCAAGGCAATGGCAATAGCACAAAACTATTACACGGAAAAATGTTTATTATGTACTAGAATCCCCATTTCTGATGCCTAGCATAACTAAGCAAATTTTATTTTGTTGAAGTTTAAAGAGTCATTTAAAATGAAGCATTTCTTATGATTAACAAAACAAAGTAATATAAGGTATATTCGGCGGCCATACTCGAGGCAGGCCTAAAGTGAATTTTAATAAACATTTTACGATGTGTAGAAATTGTTGAGAAAAATATTTTATTCAATAGCAATGGCAGCCCTAATTATGTCAGTATATAATATTACAAACAGAGCATCAGATTTTACGATTCCCTAACGGATGATAACATCCTATTCTATAACAGACTATCGAAGGTAATTTTGGATCGCGTTGTAATTAATTTAATTTATTCGCATTGATAAAAGCAATATCATCTATTTGAGGTTGACAAATTTTGCTCAGTAAACATTTATTTTTAATAGTAATTATTAATTGATAACAAATTTTTATTAGTATTTTCTTGAGCACTACTTAGAGGGCAGAATTATCATCGAATTTTTTTTTATACTGCGATGTTGGCAAACAGACATGCGACATGCCTGATGTGGAGCGGTCACTGCAGTATATAGACGCCTGTAACATCACGCGTATCGTCAGTGGCGTACTAACTGGGCAAGCGCGAGAACTTATATATGCATGTACATAAAAAATATATATATGATGTGATTTTTTTTATTTATTTTTTTATCTTTATGATCATGTTTAAACTGTGTAGAAATTGTGATTTATTAATTTTCGGGCTTGTATGGAATTATCGCCACTGGGTATGGTTGGTATGTTGTATATTGGTATGTGGTTAACGGATTTATGCCCAAAAATATTATAAATATTTTCATGTTATAATCGAAACTACAACATTCGACGTGCAGTTCCAACATTAGTTTCTATTTAAAAAAAAAATAAAATGTGATGACATGACTTTACTAATAGTTCCGTAGTAGCCTTAAGATTGTAATAGGTGATTCACGACATCAGTTGAATGTTGTGAATTATTTATTTGCCTTTCTGCGAATCTGTTTACATTCGCAAATCTTACATGTAACTCAAAACCTTTATTTTTTTCTACATTTTGTTTTATTACAAATTATTAAATATTCGTTACGGATTTTCTGTGTACACCCTGTATTTATTATAAGATGTTCTTTAAAGTATTATAAAATTCTGATGTCTTACGTCTATCAGGTGCGTGCCGACCTCCTCCGGTGTAAACTCTATGCGGTACACTCCCGGCCTCTCGGCTACGTCCAGCACCCGCGCCGTCATAGGACGTCTGGACGGTGCCGTAACTGTTACACCCACCTGAAATTAAAACGGAAAAAATGTTAATACGGTCAATAATAAAATCTATTTTTTTATTACTATTTGTGAAGTTTCTGACATTTTCATTGTTTGGTGCTATTATTTTTATTTATTTTATAGGAAGAGTAGGCAAACGGATCCAGTAGCTCACCTAATGGAAAGTGATCACCGTCGCCCATAGATGATATTTTCCAATGTACGACGTGTACTTTCTGTTTTATGTAATGCTGATGAACTATAGGATTATTGTAATCTTCTAGCTTTACAACGCCGATGTAAAGATCAATTGATAAGTTACTGTAGAACGTAATAGTGTGAGTGTGTGAACAATGTAAGAAACTATGAACTTTTTTTTAATATCTGTTTTTGTGTAATTAGACGTACATATTACATAATCTCATACATTATTTCACTATTTCCTTTACTCTTGCGGTTATTGAGAAATTTTAACTTTAAACTTGTTTTTACCAATTTGAAATGGATATGCGCTATTTACGTAATTTTATGAAAGGTAGATAAAGTAAATATACCAGAATAAACTTACTCATGGAAAAAATATCAATTTATCTGGCGTATACATTTGTAAATTATAAGGATAAATGGGTAACAGGAGCTGGGGAGCTCGTAGAATAGGCGGGCCGATAAGCAATAAATCTTAAATTGGCTGTGTCGATCGAAAAAGCAAAAATGTCGCTACTTTTAGCGCCTGTGCGAGGATAAATCATGGCAATAATGCGACTCTTACTTTGACGTTTTGGGTAGGCTGGAATACAGTGGCGTGGTCAACAAAGACATAGGCCCTATTTCCATATTTAAATCTGATACCCTGAAATTTCTCACAGTAAGTTACTGTTTGTTTAGCGAAATATAGCATAGGAAAGTTCATCCAATGAAAAGTTACATATATTTTTTAATAGTAATATTATAATCCCACTGGTTTTTAAGGAAATGGCAATTTTGACCAAATGTCAATGTCCAAAAAATTCGGATAATAATTATTAGATTTTAAGAAATATTCTCAATGTAAATGCATAATGAATATTAAATATTATAGTAAATAATATGTAAACTTATTTATAGACTCTATTTAAATCGAAATGACTGGAATACACGCTAGCTGGTGTATGCTAAAGAGAGATTTTGTTTAAATGAAAATATTTATTATATCATAATTTTTAAGAAAAAAAAAGTAATTATAATAATTTTATTAATCTTCAATGTATAAAAAGAGGAATAATTAAACACACATGTTTTAGTCGTGCTCTTCTGGTCCTTTTCCAAAGAAGTCTTATAAGTATTGGTGTTGTACTACACGCAATAATTAAAAAGTACGGACGGAAAGTTGTTCCGTCACGATATACATTAACCTGTGACTCTCATAATTCTAAAGAGACCGTGTCAGTTCATTTAAATTATAGTAGATCATTTAAATTAAATTTTAAGCAGTTTTTTTGTATGTGGTAAATATAGGTTGCCTTAAAAATGGAACGAAGCTAGTCTAAAAAGAAAACTGAGTAACGAGCACCTTATTATTTTTACTATATATGACGAAGTAAACAAGGCAAATAGCATAAATTAGTCAATTGAATAAGTTTTTGTTTTTGTTTCTTTTTTTTATTCTGTATTTAAATTTTGAAGTCTTTTACGACAGTCTCATCATACCATAATATATAATCATTATGTATTAGAATTTGCGCCTCAAATATAAACAGTACTTTTCTAGCACAGAAATAATAGAGCATTGTGAAAGGCTTTATATTTAATATATTTATTGTAAACATAACTAGTTTCCTATTCATCTCCTTCCGGGTACATTCTGGAGGAATGTTTCTTACCTCATTCTTGCTAAACGTGGGTGCTCCTGGCGAAGTAGATATTTCGAAGACGGCCGGCACCCGTGCAGGTATGAGTCTCGTCGGCTCACCCCCGCCTCCCCCCGCCGGCCCCGCCATCACTTGAACCTTCCACGGAGATCCTGGGAAAAAGATTACTTTGAGGTTTAAAGGCAGTTTTATTTACAAGTTTAATTTATTTCTCGGTATCATGTGTTCGGATCTGATATATTTTTTACCGAGAAAAATAAAAAGGTACCAAGGGCATGCCTCTACGGAAAGACCAATAAAATAAATAAAATAGCTTAAATATGATATACATATTAGAATATCATTTAATGGCATAATTCTTCTTTTTATTTTTGTGGTCATGGCAAGACTGTACAATTTTAATTGATAAATTTTATTGTGCATTGTTGTTTAAATAGAGTATGTCCTGCTTTTCGGCTTGTATAATGGCAAAACCGCGGAAACTTTCTCTAGACCTTATTGTGCTAAACAATGTTTAGTGCCATTTTTCTTACTTGGCTGAAAAAAAGAGGTATGAATTAAACATTTCTCTCTGTATCTATGCTATTAAATCGACGTAACCAATTTTAATCCAGTTTTCATGTTCTAGTAATAGTAATTCAATCCTATAAGTTTTGCAGTTATTATAAATTGAATAAAAAGTTATAATAAATATTTTGAAATGTGTATGCTTGTCCCTGTTTGTCTTTTTATTTTCTAAAATTTCTGTCTAATTGTGCTTTTTAAGATCCCGATTATACTATTGTTTTATACACACCGCGTCTAACTATTTCGACCTTGAAGTCGTCAAGAAACAGATATTTATACAAGTTTATTCATTGCTATTACTATTATGAAACATACTAATATTGTACGTAACTCCCTAAAGCTATGAATATCTAATAGTTATTTGGTAAACATAGCATTCCTGAATAACGATCAATCAACTCGATACGTTTTCAGCACTTTGTCGGTTGTTTAGCTAAGTAAAAATTTGCTAGCGTTAGTAACTCAACTTGAATGCCATAAAGAACATATCTCTATTTAATAAATATATTTCGTGCTACGTTCTTTGTAATCTTTAAAAAATAAAATGAAAATATCTACGTCACAGATATAATAATAATTAATGAATTTTTCTTGTCTTAATTATAGTAAAATGACTTTTAAAATAAAGCGATACGCAGAATTAGTTAAAACACAAAGTAATGAAAAACTTAAATGTTTCCCAGGCTCATTAAACTGCAAAAAATATCTGCATAACTTATCGTAACTTGTGCCGAGATCTAGTTACAAAAAGAGGCGTAAAAAGTTAACGAAAGTCGTTAGTAATAATGCCGACAGGCAGACGTAATTAAATGTAAAACGTGTCATTAATTTATAGAATTATTGTAATTGATCTCAATTACGGGATGTATTAATTATTGTGAGATACTTAAGTTAACTAACAATTAATGTATTTTTTAATTTTAAAACGTCTTCAGTAAATTACTTCCACATCATTTTTTAATTTTGTGTAATAATTATAACAAATGAGTATACAGGTTAGATTACATTTTTGCAGCGTCTTCTTACCTGTACTTATAAAGTATGATAGATTACTTCCGGTCGTTTTTTTAACTCGCCACAGGAAATGTAACTGCGTTACTTCTTACGGAACAAACCGACACATTTTAAGTAACAATATATATACATTATATATATGTGAAAGTGTTCCATTTAATCTTGTTTGATGTGATTGGTAATCGAAATTTTAATAAAACGTGGTAAGTGAGTACCGCATGTATCAAAAAGAGTATATGGAAATAAGATAAATCCGATATTTCTACTTTCCACGTGAACAAAATGACCGGAAGAAAAATAAAAAGTTGCGTTTTCATCATACATTAATCAGAGATACTAGACAAAAGATAAAAGCATAGCTACAGTGTGAACTACAAGAATTGTATACTTTTGGTACTAATAAAAGAAAACCTCAAATTATATTTTTTACTTTCACTATTTCTGATCACAATTTTTCTATTGTTGAATAATAATGCTTTTAAATGTGTCTATTATTCTTTTTAAGTTGTAAGTGCATCATGTTGTAAGAACGGTTCATTATAAAGGAAATTTAGCAGATAATGAAGTGTAACTTCATTACTTGCGTTGTTTTTTTTTCATAAAAACTGCGCTATAACTTTGGAAACAAAAAAAAATAGATTATAGCATATGTTACTTAGTAGTTAGAAGCCTGAAGAAATAATCCTTATCCATTTTTAAATTTTTGTCAGACTAACTACGGTCGTTCATTAGTTCACACGTAGTTGTGTGGTCATGTTCTAAGAGTTTCCGTTACAAAGTGGGTTTAATTGTTGTTTGTTACGTCGGGCTTGTAACCTATTGGACCCTATAATAAATGTAGGTATAGTGGAGTGCGGTGTGGTGCGAGTTGATCCGCTCAATAGTGCGGTTGTTTGTCTTTGACAATATCTAATGAGCGTCGACATGTTAATGATTTTAGTGGAGATAAGTGCTGAAGTAACATTACGTTACATAAATTTAACACAGTTACAGTTCGACCTTATACTTTTTAAAAACTTCAGGGGTTGGATAATTTGTACAGCATTAAATTTAAACTAAAAACACTTACGACTGAAACAAAAATGTCAAACAAGTAAAGAATTTATGAATGTTTAACAAGCTAAACAGATTTTTATACCTATATTTAGTTAAGAATATTCGAATGAGAAATCTTCGAAACGGGATGACTATTTAAATCAATACAGCTTTTTCAGAGCTACTACAGCATACTCAGTCTAGTTTTGATAATGAATTATTTTAATAGACATTTCACACATTATGATCGTGTAGTGAAGTACTGTAACTAAAATGAACCAAAGCTGAAAGCTAAAAACCAAAAATTTTAATACGCTGACAATGGGACCACGAAATTCCTATACCAAATGTTCAGTCAACAAATAAATGCCTTGACCGTTGTAATTACATTCCTGGATTTGCGTGTGCGTATTTTACTAATGAACTATAATTGAAATGTGAAGCAGACTGGAAATGAAGGATTATGATGCGTGGCGTGTCGAATTGACCCACACGGGGCGCTGATGCCTGCGCCCTACTAATATCGCTACGCACCTAACTGTATATCTTAGAAATTACGACGTACTCGATGTATATTTACTATTAGCACTGGCGCCACGACATTCTTCATTATCAATACACCGTGACTTGTTTTACGTTTGACAATACGTGGAATATTGATTTAATTTGAATTCGTGTTTACAGATGAAAATAGATTTGAAGATAGTGAAGAAAAACATGAACAGTAAAATAGGAATGATTACAACAAAAAACTTATTTTAACAGAGCAATTCGTTTATTATATGGCTATTTTAATAACAAATCAATGAATACTCATTATATAAACGTTTTAAAAGTTCCTTAATAGTTATGCGTTGGCGTAACAACGCTAGTTGATATGTTTGCTTTTGCGTAAATTAAAATTATGCAAAAAATGTGTAACATATTTCGAAAATTTAATTAAAATAGTTTTGTCTCAAGACTTTAAATTAACATGCAAATTCTTTAATTTTTTAAATTCGTATTTAGTTATTACGTACGTACGCCAATTGCAAATATCAATAAAAAAAAAAATGGAATCTGAGTTGTTGCATTTATAAAATTAAACTACAATTTTTGTGGGTTATTTTGACTGTAGAGCCGTACAAAGGAGATTACGTAGGCGTAGTTTTGTTATAATACTCTGTGGTCCGATTACAGGATAGGCAGCATTTCATTTTGGTTCTCGGGGGGGTAACTATGAGACCTCTCCAGTATTTGTGGATTTGAGCTAATAAGTATATTTTAATTTTTTAACTATTGTATTTTTGTATAAAAAAAAACAATTAAAAAGTATTATTGTACCACGGCTTTTTGATTTTTTTTTAATGTTTTCTATTAATAAATATGGAAAATCGAAAAACTTTGTTGTTAAAGCTAGTTTAAAGTCGATAAAAATCAAAGCAATATAACTTATTCCATGACCACTCGCCCACGGGGAGTAACGGTAAAGCAGCGTAAGTAATGGCTACAACGAGTCATTAAACCGCATTTATAAAAAATCGAGAACCATAATCTATTTAGTCAAGACCAATTATACGATAAATTAGAATGAGTTTGGGAAATCGATTCTTCGCAAATGTTGAAGAATCGGCATAAAATATTTTTCATACAAGAAGTGGTTGCACAGAAATGAGTAGTAAAATGTAAAAAGCTTTTAAGAAATAACCATAACAAACAATAAAAGGATATAGTTATTATAAATTGTGCGAAAATCGACATCTAACATGTGTTGTCTATAATAAATATGAATCACTACATAAATATATATATTAATACTTCAAAACGTATTAGTATTTACATATTGAGTCTTTAAAGTTCTAGTTCATTTTTGGAAAATAAATTTGAAATGCCCTTTGTGGTTTTTGAGACATTAATTTCCAATTCAATCATAGAGAGCGCTACGTTGAAAAAGTTATGAACTATGTTCCAATGAATATTTTATGAATGTTATGTTGTAATGAACGTTGTTTTTTTAATATTCACAATTTTATCGCCCATTGTACAACAAAGTGTAAAGATTTAAAACCTTACATATAACAAAATAAATCAAAAACATATAAGAGAAATTTGAGATAATTTTTAAAATTTTATTTCAAAAATTAATAAGGTTGGAATCTTACTTATTTCCTATAAAAACCTATGTATTTTTTATTTATTTATTCTCCAACAAAAGGGAAATAAATTAAACTAAATGTAATAAATAAAGTAAATTAAAAATATTCAAAAAATAAGTAAAAATTTAGTAGATTATATAAAGGCTGTCACAGAATGTTTTTGAATTGACAACTACATGTCAACCACAGGTAGCCAGGGGAGGGGAGTGGTCTCAATCGCTTGGCCGGCTTATGTTTAGTAGCCATGAATCGTTTCACGGGATTGCAGCGCGCGTTTTGCGTGCGAGCGTTTATAAAATCAACGGTTCCTACACTGTTCCCCGTCGTCTCTACAGGACACATTTTAATTTAACAGGCTTAAAACATGTGCCAAGTGCCAATTTAATTAAGAATTGGGTGTGCAAGTTTGAAGAGACTGGGAATACAATGCCGGACAAATCGTCTGGGCGCAAAAAGACATCAAGAACGAGCATGAACGTCGACCGCGTTCGTCAGTCTGTTATGGACGACCCACGACAGCCACAGTCGTTGAGATTGCGCGCAGGTTCTCATAATTTGAAGAAATCTACGGCTCATGGCATTATTTCGAAAGACTTACATTTTCACCCCTATAAAATTGTTATTCTTCAAAAAATTAAGCCTGATGATCCTGATAAACGAGTCGAATTCTGTAGGACTATGAAAAACCGTATTAGGAGTTTCAATAACATCTGGTTTTCCGATGAATCGAATTTTCTCATCATTCATTCACATCAAGTGAATAAACAAATTTGCAGATACTGGGCTTCCGAGAATCCGCTATAACTGAATCAGAAGCCCTTGCACTCGCCAAAAAATATGGTTTAGGCTGCCATATCAAGTCAAGGAATTATCGGTCCTTATCTTTTTGAAGATGACCGAGGTCGAACTCAGACCGTTAATTCTTATCGATATTGCCATATGTTTCGGACATTTTTAGCTACACAAATGGCTATAACCGCAATACCATTTTCCAGCAAGATGGAGCCACTTGTTATGTTAGAAATTACTCATTAGCCGCCGAGGAGACATCAACTGGCCACCGAGGAGCCCTGATTTAACATCTGCTGATTTTTTTCTACGGGGTTACCTAAAAAGTAAAGTTTTACAATCCATTGCCATTTGCAAACGGTTGTTTTTATAAATAAAAATCAAGAACTACTCAGTAATTTAACAATAAATAAAACGAGTTTTAAACGATATTGTTGTTTTTTATATAACATCTAAAAACGTAAAACATTTTCAGACAACCTTATTATGCTTTCGGAAAGTAAGTCTTATTTGAAACAATTCCAAATATAGAACTTTTGAAAAAAAAAAAGAAAAATGTTACAAATGTTAATTTGTTCCAAAGTTGTTACTAGGAAAAGAAAGTAGTTTGTGCAGTACCAGGCAAACAAGCACGGCAGTGATTATGGCATGTTACGAAATGTTATTGAATCGAAAGTTATGTAGCGGACGCTGATAATCCAAGTATCGCAAAATCTTATTGGCTCACGGCATTCGCCTCGCTTGCAATCGATCGCTACTCGATACTGTTCTTAATTCAATTTTAATATAGACATTGAATAACGTTCTGTAGCAATGAAAGGTAGACTTTTTAATGTAAGGAAACATAGATTTAGACATAGTTAAGGCTAGAATGTTTTAAAAGCATTTTACGAGGTTATTGGTTGCAGTGGTTATATTTATTTTATCTTACATATTCGAAAAAGTGACAGATGTTTTTAGACATTTGTGATTCGCATAAAATTAACCATTTATAAAGCAGATATTTATTACAAGGCCATGCAGACTCCGACGAGATTTACAATAGAAACAACGTCATTACGCCCGTGGTAATGACACTTACGTTATTGTAGCTATTGTCTCTTAATAATAGACAATAAGAACACGCTCTTAGATTTGAAAATGTTTTGCCAGGGACATTCAGAGAGACGTTTTTTATCTTCCTTTTACAAATTTGAGTGATTTTTATTAGTTTTAGTAACCATTTTGTATCCGTGAGAGGAACACAGCATAATTTTAACTTAATGACTTATTGGTCAATATTATCGCCAACATTTCCCAACTTAGAAACTTTGACTTTAAAGTTACACAATAATAGCATTCGATAATTAAATGTCATATGTGCAACTAATAACCTAATTTCTTAAATTTGAGTGCGATATTTTGTTTGTGTGAACGAAAATTTAACATGGTAGACTACTAATTAAAAATATTTTGAATAGTTAAGAACCGCTGTTTCAAATGTCAGTGTGGAATGTCCGTCCTACTTGTGTGCATACCTAAATTAGATGCCTGCTATTCAGAAACGTCCGATAGAAACGATTAGATTTTCTAGGTTTCTCGTTTTAACATGGTATTTAACCTATTTGGTGTATAGACATACAGCTAACGCATATATTTAACGTTGTGAGAAGAAATTTCAGCTATAGTATTTTGAAACATGTAACGCAGCTTCAGCTTTACCGCATTTAGAATTTTAGCCAAATCGATATATGTGACGGTGCTAAATGGTGTGAAACTAGTGAATGTCTGTTATTATGTTATTTTTTCTTATTTACACAGAGTGGATTAGTAATGGCCAAGCCTATTAATAATAATTAATAAAAATGTAAGAAGAGAAATAATAGAGGATTAAAAAGGTAATAAGCAAATTTACGCAAATTCGACTTAAAAATTGTAATTTTTTGTGATTCATGTAAACAATAAACTTGTTTAGAAACAAAGAAGAATTGCCTTCTTTACTTTACAGTAAGTTTATTGAAAATTATTTTAATAAAATGTTAGTGTAATATACAAAGGGTTTTTACCTGCACTTTACGCAGCTTTCGCTAAACAACCTTTGAAATGTTTTTCTAAGAAAGCGGAGGTAAGGTACGTAGTTTGCCGTGAGAAAGACATTAAATAATGGACTGTGGTAAAGTGTGTATTATTTTTAATAACAAATATTCTCGAGGGAAAAATGTTTTGTGTTTTGGCGATGAATCAAGATTAATAAGGTAATAATTGAATTTTTATTTTGGAACTATAAATTTGTGCCCATGTAACAAGTTTCTCATTGTAACATATTTTTTTATTGGAAGTTATTAAGAAGACAATTATTACTGTAACAATTAGTAGCCGTGTTCTATAAATCCATAACGATAGAACTTTCTTGAAAAGTTCTAATTGAATAGAAAAAAGAAGCACAGAATCTTAATTGTGTCACGATATCTTATTAAAAGTTTTAGTCACAAAAGTAAAAGATTATGGTTAAATTTTAGGTCGTTTTTTTTCTCGTTTGATCCTTTTTTTGGAACAGGCTAAGAATCTAAGACCATGCTGTCTCTTCCTAGGTGTTATGTAGTAGTTTTTCTTATTATTTTTTAATAGTGATAATCACTTTCGGTATTTGTAACAATGGTCAGTTTGTATTTGTCAGTTTCTAGTTTTTTGTCTTAATACATTTCTTTTAACACAAATAAGAGAAGTTTTAATGTTATTTACATATAATATACAGAAGGTACATCATATTGCGAATGACTACGATGCGGCTAATATTGAGAAGTTATTTCTTTAATATTTCTTATTATGTATTTTAAAAATATCGCGAGGCTTTTTTTTGTACCGTCAACCCGCTAGATAAGATCGGCGCAAATTTTTTTGCTACCTATCTATATGTAATAAGTTTTTAATTAATTTTATAATAATAACAGCTAAAAAACGGTAATTGTCCACTGAACACTTTGTAAATTTTATATTTTAATATTTTTTTTAAATGTTTCTTATGCATTATCAAATTTTATTTTTTAATTATAAAAGTTATTTACATTACTTTTTTACACTTCGAATTAAAGTATTCATTAACTCGTATTATCTGTATTATGTATATAGTAAACTGACAGGCCAATAAACGTAACCAATTAGCAGTAATTAAAAAATCCTAACAGTCAAAGCATTATCTTAAAGAAAATTCTCGAATATTATTTTCAATTATCACAGTTAATGGGTCTTTTATTCTATTTCTACCTAACTTTAATGTTAACTGAAATCGAAGACTGTAGTATCGCAAGTTATTGTATACATAGACCTCTGATACGGGTATAGTAACACACGTAAATAATATTTATAAATAAATAAACTACATAGTTTTCGCTTATTAAATTATTACACAGTCCACCATTATCAATTTTTTCTTGTACAACAGACAGTAAAGCGGCAAAACATAGCCTAAATTAACTATTTAGGGAATCGTGCGTAGTTTTGAAATGCAGTAATCTGAACGCAGTGTACTCGCCTATGTAACCAACATTTCCGTAAATCACCGTATTACGTATAATCTTATGCAAATAGAGTGGTATTCGTAATATAAGCTATTATACTGTATTTATTGACTCTATAATAACTTCGGTAATCATATGTATACTTCTACATTTAGATGTTCGTTAAACTGACATGAATACGTCATTTGAATTACATGTAGCATATAAAATAATTGAGAATAATTTAGGGTTAATATTAAAAGAGTAACAAATATTTTAAATTCTTATTAACTAAAAATATTTACGTGCAATTTTCTATTTTAATAAGGTTAAGTAAATTGTCGGATTATATCCGCTGGTCGGAATTTAAACAGAATTTATAGAAGGATGTAGGCATTATTACAACGATCGAATCTTTCAATTGTTTCGAGGCAGCTATGTATTATCTACATAGTTAGTGCATTTCAAGGTTAAATGTTTTCACAAGTTCAGTGTTTTAGACAGAATACTTAACAATGCTTTACATGTTAGTTTTGTTTCACAATGAAATAACATCGTGCCTTAAAATTATAATTTAGAAACCGCCTTGCTGTAGCAATTACTTATCTAAAAATTAAATAAAAAATATCATTCTTAGTTTATCATCTATGTCAAAATAATGTACTAAATCTGCGCCAGGATTGAACTTCGATTATACGATGCGCAATAATATTATCCCATTTTACTTTAATTTCCTTTTGTAGACATGTTTTCGCCAATAAAAATTAACGTCTCGCCTTTCTTGATTATTTAATTTTTATTAAAAAGTGAAAAACGTTACCATCTGGTTAATTTATATTTTAAAGTAGATTTATACACTTATAACGTCATAAAAAATAACTAAATAATAATATTTTAACACCAAGCTAATGATAATAGAATGTGAATACGATCGTTACAAGATAAAAGTTAATTAAAAAATAAAAATTTCATCGCACTAAACGCTAGAATAAATGGCACTTTTATAACTCGTTTTTCCGTACGGTTTCGAAAGCTGGCGCAATGCAGTTTTTAACCTGTTTCTTGCAGGTGTCGTACGTGAGCTTATAACAGCGTTTGTATGAGAATAACGTGCTCGAATTTATTAACAATAAAACATGCGGTAACCACGTAGTCTACATCCTATACTTTCAATCATTTTAATGGAATATTAGCTGACTATGCTTAATCATTTCTAAACTTTTATTTTTTTCTTTTTCCACGAGCATTCGAATATCGGTTATTAAATTTAATTATAATTCCTAATAAGTGAATATTTTGTAATGTATTATAATTTCTTTCGATAGTGCTTTGTAGAAGGGAGAAATCATATCCTTGAATTAAATATGCTCTGAAATTAAAACGTATGTTTATAAGGAATTTCCTGTAAGAAATATGTTTTTATATCTTTATATGCCATACATTAAATACAGCAAAGGCAAAAATTCTGTCTTTATTTAATAAGAATAATTTTTATGCTAGTAAAGTTTTTGATCATAAGAGATATCTTTGATTATAAAAAGTAAAATGTTAATAAATATATCTAGTTGTATAGAACATTATTCTACATAATTAAAAAATGACAGTTTTACACATTCTTTTATTTTATATTCTTTCATCCTTTGATATTTATTAACAAACGTATTAATTTCGGAAGCACATAATTTTTTTGTTACTTCATTGTTCACAATTGGATATATTATACGACTAACAGCACAAAACTATATATGTCGATGTTCTTGGAAACCGGCGATACATAAGTGAGAAAATCATTGAAGTATGTGATTAATTAATGAAGGTCAAAATCCAGTGAGAACACGTTCAGCCTGTGATCAAAACGTCATAAAAATGTTTGAGGAGCTGCAACTCGATACTCGTATATTTCCCCGGTGCGGTGTAATCCGAGGCCCGCGAGAAACCCCGTAGTGGACACGTTTCCAAAGAACAAGCCTTTAAATAAATATGTGAACTGTCGGACAGTGATATTTATTTTCAAAGTAACCGTCTTATGTAATAGGAAAGTTTATGTTTTCTACAAAACACGTTTGAATATTTAAGTTATGAACGTATGAAGGTAAATCGTGCCATTTCCGCACTACGTTAAGTACTTTCGCCGGTTTAGTAATATACGGGAGTAATTATATCTTATCTGATACCTAACTCATCTGAGTATATCAAGGTATGCATTAAATAAACTAATAAGTTGTCAGTTATTACTTTCTATAAAAGATTACCGTATGAAGCACTAATTTTATGCAGAAAATAGAGTGACACGCATTTTAAACATAAAATAAATAATTGTTTAGGATATTTTGAACTTTAATAACATTTGGAAATGAATTTTTCTTTTAATATCGCACTACATTTTTGGTTGTTGTGGGTATATAAAAAAAGAAACTTTCAGTTTTATGTTTGTTCACCTCAGAGGAAGGTATAAACCGAGATAACATCATTAACATTAGAACAATCAAGTGATTATACAAATATAAATTAATAAAGAAATATTGAGTTGGAGTTTAGTATATACAAATTATTAAATAGGACATAAAACACAAAAACGAACAGACAATGATTAAAAATTGATTTTAAAATCGATTTGAATAATCTAGCTATAACTTTGAAAGTGAAGAAAAAGAAAGTTATAAAATTAAAACTTGTAGCCATTCCTTTACCTGTTAACGAACCATCAAACTTTGGAATTTAAGAGACTAACGTTCATTTAGTTCTTCTTAATATAATGTTAATTCCACCTACAGATTCGGACGTACGATACGGTGATTAAATATAGTTTCATGTGCATTTTTTACCACACCGGTCACGCAACCTCAATGAATAGAACGATGTAGTTGATGCATGACGTAAAAAGTTTATATCCGTTATGTTCGATGATTATTATTGTATGGTGCTGTGTAAATATTCTAACGATCAAGGAATTTAATACACGTGTTTCACAATTACAAGGGGTGTAATCCTTACAAAAGAGTTCAACGAACGTAACAGCTTTGTTCGTAGGCGGTGGTGCGAAACAATGGGCTTATAATTTGGGATGTTTTTTTGACTTTCTTTTTCAATAGAAAATAAAGTTAAATATAGTGTATCTTATAAGATTACACTATGTTTTAGACAAAGTTAGTAGTACATTTCCTCGCTGTACCTCTCTATAATACTGTACATTTTTACCTGTAATTCATTTGTAAAAAATTCTATGTTTGTATATTAAGATGAAACGAATTTGTAATACATTTAGACAAGGTTAAATCATCCTACTAGTTAATTAATTCCAGCTGTGGGTAGTTATTATACACACCTAGACAGACATTTGACATTTCTATAATTTTAAGTGGTGGGAGTAATTTACATAATTGTCATTATGATCAATAATAGTACAATATCAAAGCAATGTAGAGTGCCATATCATTGAATAAATTAGCTACCACAATGAGATATTCAAGCGCTTTTGGTAATACAATAAATGCTAACACAAATTAAAGTTTTATGATAATTATATGCTATAGCGCATACAGGTAAATCTAGTAAAATAAAGCTAATGACGTGTATGAGTTCCAATATATATAGTTACCTTCGAGATTTTTGTATGCAAACAGACTTACTTATTGAGGGCGAGCGGACCTCCAGAGGCACGGGTTATTTCCTTTGACGACAGCTATCTGGGGCACTGTACTGACGTGTGTCTCAAAGAAATCACAACAACAACACTTTCAGAAACTCACAATACACCATCAAAGTAATATCGTTCCGAGAACGAGCACAGCGAAGCTCAACTGTTCTTGTATAACAAAAGAACAGAGAAACAATTATTAAACAGTTGTGTTATATTTTAGTACGTATACGGAAGAAAATGCGACGAAATTGCATTTTGGAGGCTTGGAGGCGTAGCCTCTTTCGAATGCGAGTGCGACTCAAATGTCAGCGGTGGCCGTGCGCAGGCGCTCGTTCGCTGCGCCCAGCCGCGTGACGTCACTTTGGTATTCAAAATGGCGGCGTGGAATTCGAGAGCCTATATGTAATCGGTGTGAGCGGTTCTTGTTGAGATACTAGACCTTTAATTGTTGAGTTTAATATACAGAGACGGTAGAGATCATAGTAAAATTTAAAGAAAAAAAAATATTTATAAAGAGTGGTCTGTTATATTTATTTAATGTTTAATTCATTTTCAATATTGATGGAATTTTAATCTTATCGAAATTACCTTATATACTAGAAGACGGTATTTAAATTTTCTATATATGACCTAATTATTAATTTCTCTTCCATCTATTGACAACTTTTAAAAGATCTCCAGTAGTATATGGACGTGGACGTTCAAAAATATGTTTTAATTTTATTTATTGTTTTGTTTTTATTCCTCAATGGACTAAAACTTCACGTGATATTATTGAGGGAATTTATTACATTCTGGTTATCATATGTTACCAGCGGGAACATGGCAATGCTATACCGTCACTTTGATAATATGTGGGTGGTAGCTAACAAGGCCGGTACAAAACCACCATTCAAACTTCACAACTTAGTAGTCTCAAGATCAAGCAAACGGGTAGCACTGTATCACAGCGAAAGTAAGAGTTACCGCAACGATATTAAAATGGAAAAAAAATCAATCCAAACGCAATATTGTTTTATTAGCTTTTATTGCTTTTTATTTTTCGATATTTTTTAACATGAAAAAAGTCAGATGATGAATTTTATAAGCTATTAAATACTTTTTAATTATGACATACTGTTCATTGGTGGTTAATCAGGCAATGAGCAGTTGAAGAAATCGTGGCAAGCGTACCGGTATGCGACGAGCATTTCCAAAATGGGAGTAAAACTGCGTGACAGACTACGTTCTAGGTATCTCTAGAGACTTAGCTATAAGAAAACCTTTTTTTTAATCAATTTCATCGTATATTTCAGGTTCCGAATTGACGTCAACGTAAAACGTTTTTATTTTAAGTAATTTTATTACCAATTTTATAATTATTAAATTTATTGGTTTTATTATTGCAAACCATCGAAAACAAGTTGATTGAAATTGAAAATTTATATAACTGCTTTTTATAAACGGAAGATTGCAAACGAAATATCCACACTACTCAATAATCATATGAAAATAAATGTAATACTTGTCACTGTTATTTTTACGTGACAACAAAGTAAATAAATTGGACATTGATGTATATTTCAAACAATTATTTTGATAAATTTGAAATGTAATTATAGTGCAAAATATGATGATTATTATATTTAATAAATAGGTATTATATTTATTGATCATTACTACAATCATTATCAAATAATGTTTTATAAAAAAAATTGATAAATTGTATTTTTTTTAATGTTATAATAAATGCTATTTACAGGCTTCCTATGAAATTTGTGTCGTTATTAGTTCAATTTTGTATTGGTAAAGATAAAGATGAAAGTGTAAGCTTCGTACTTACAATAAAATACGTGGAAAGAAAGTACATTTTAATAGAAAATAATTTTAATCAAAAAGGATTAATTATAAAATCGTTACATGGTTGAGGTAGTTCCATACTAGTGTCGAACAGTGAATGTCTGAGGAATAGCTCAAATCCTGTTTTAGTCAAAACGAGCTGGCATTGTCATTGAGGCTCACACATAGGTGTGCTGCGATGTGGACAAGGTCGGGGTCCACATAAATTGTGATTTGGATACACACCACACCGTCCACTCTTTCGCCTGCAGACTCCTATTGTCTAAGATAAACGTCACTTAATGACTTGCTATAAATTTTAGCTGTGAGACTTTAGAACAAGATAATGTCTACTGACTTTTGAACAGACAAGATGTATCAATTTAAAGCCTATATTTTTTAAGTGTATGTAATTGTATTTAAATCGATATCGTTAATGAAAATATACAAGCGATTGAACATCTAGTACTACGATAGACATTCATTTGTAGCTCAGTGAAATTTGTCGTTAAATAATATATCAGTAAGTGTTCACGCACTAAATTGTTTTTTCATATAATACAGGATTTACAAGACCAAATAAACAGCCTATCGTAGAAATGCGTAATGAGAAATAATGAAAGTTGACGTCTTGGCAGAGCGTCGTGGACGTTAGCCTTAACACTTTCTTGACAACCCGATGCCGCAACGACAATTTCTTTTTAGAGAACGAATGTAATAGCTCCGAATTATACGCCACATGGAAACATGTCATAAAACGTTTTCATTGTAACAAACGAGCATGTAGGTGTATGTAAAGAGTGCTTATTTTTTTTTTCATAACACGTGTTGATGAGTCAAACGGTCTGATTGCCAGATCGTAAGTGAAACCCACGATACTTAATGTATTAAAACTGTGATGAGAAAGCTGTGGGTTTGAGGTCGTTACTGCTAAACTAAAAGCCTAATAGTTTTACGACGCCGGCTCCACCTATAAAACTAAAATCTAAACCCCACTATAGATAAACGCAATATACCTATTATTATACTGTAATAATTTTATTCAAAACATAAATATGGAAAATAGAATCTAGCCATATAGGCAACTTCCATTAATAAAAAAAAAATTGACAAAAATATTAATCTATAAAAAAACGTGAGGATAAATATTATTAAGACCAAGACTTAATTCTTACCAAGTTTATTAGTATAACGTAAGCGCCAGAACAAAAATTATAATTTTCTTTAGATGTTTCTTTCACTTAATAATTAGGAAATCGAGTTTTTGAAATGTGTCATGATAAATGAAATGTATATGAACTGGATTCTGCTGCATAGAGATTATGAAAAATAATCCAATTACAGTTTAGTAGAATTATAAAATTGATTTTTATTGTTCAATTAAAATAAAACGGAAACTAATAACTAGTTTGTTAATTTTCATCTGTAATATAAATAGTTTCAAGCTAAAAGTCAAATTATGTATTTTTTTTCTTTCAAATACCTAAACAGCCAGTTAGTTCGCCGCTGTTTTGGATATTTAATTTTAATTGTGGCGAAAGCTGCGGTGAGTTTTCCTGACACAAATGTGTTTTTAACTAGATGGTTAACCATAATTATTTCGATTATGCATTTAGAAACGCGGTTCTGTGTTTCTTTAAAATTTCCTTTTGTAACATGTTAAACCATTAAATATTTTATAATCGGTGCTTGTTATTTAGTCGCATCACCATTGCTACAGTATTTAATACTTATTGCTATAGCTTAAAATTTATCGACTCCTATATCCTAAGAATAACTGTGCCGTTTGTTGCGTATGTACTATTTTACTTTTATTTATACAGGTAGCCCTCTTGAAACATGGCTCCTTAACCTAGCCGAGATCGGGTGCAGACCGTGTTTGCAATAATAATAAGAAGGAATCATCGACTGGTCTCTCAAACAGGTTAAAACACAATTTCGCTCAACACGATAAAAAAATTGCAAAAATCTTTAAACCTAGAAGGGTTCTCATTATTTTCTGTCGCACTATTCTTTTTTGTATGGTCTTAAGTTATTTATGTAAAATTTACAACTACTCTGTGGAATCAGTAGTAGCTAGCGGTATTTACGAACCGATAAGACTTGACCTTTAAGGTCGGCAACGCAGCTGCGACTTCCCGAGAGTTGTGGCTGTCTAAGGGGGACGGTGACCACTTTCCATCGCATGATTCGGTCGCTCGTTTGTCTATTCTGTCTATAAATTTAAATATAAATATTTTACTGGTTACGAGATTTTCTAGAAACCTTTTTACCGTGCTATACGAGTGTAACCTATACTTTTTTTGAAATGAACACGTACCTGGAACGTGGTCTCCGTTGAAGGTGACGCGGACCGAGTGCGGGTGCTGTATGCGTGGCGTGAAGGATGCCACGTAACGGTGACCACCTAGTGCCTTCACTGAGCTGGCCACTAGTGTACCATTGCCGCTAGATACCTCCAGCTCCAGCTGACCAGGCCCAGCCGAACTCCCATCCACTATTAAGGATAGAAATATGAGAGTGGTACACGTGAAACGCGTATGTATGTACGGATCATGATTAGTAAGTGTCGCAACAGTGATCATAGTGAGATACGATTAGAGCGACAGTTTATTTATCAATAAACGATTACACTGTTCAATATAATTGCATTGTACAATGAAAATTTACGTACATTTGATTCAAAATCATCTTTATACATTTAATTAGGTTTTTACAGACATTTTAGTCAAATGATTCGAACATCGATTAATAAGTCGTGTGCTCTCCTGAGAAGAACCAATTCCTGCAACTCTGGGGCACACTTTTAATCAGTATTTTCGAAGCACACCATTTCTCTATATAAATAATATCTATAATAAATCTTAAAAAATAAGTAACGCTATGAATTAATAACAAGGTCCGTATCGATTACACGTGTTTCCTTCACCTTAAAATACATATTAAAATTAATTCACTTACAAAATTACTCAAATAACTCTGTTTTTCGTAAACTTACCTAAGAACTCAACGGGTCGTCCAACGATACCTTTGTACGTCGGTTTAATTATTATTCCTTTGGCACCTTTATCGTTTTCCCTTTGAACTGATCTACAACAAAAAAAGATACAAGAGCTCTGTTGGTTCTTTGTATATATACTACAATATTTTTATGTATGGGCGTGGACTGTCGCAACCTGATGATTTTTTAAATTAGTAATAGGTTAACATTTGACCATCGTTCACATTGTAAATGACGATGAGGCTGGAGATGGTGAACCTAGTTATCTAAGAATACCCTGACTCACACAAATATGATTGCTACAATACAGCAATGCCATCATAATCGTAGATTTACTTTAAGCTAGCAAGGCGGGTTTTATAAAAACCTACCACCGTCCATCGCACCCGAGACCTGCGACTTACAAGGCAGGCGGTAAATTACTGCGCTACGGAGTCAATGAAAATTTATTACTGTATTTTTAATTTACTTTTTATTATTTCTTATATATCACTCAATTTAAATAAAAATAACAAGATAAAAAAAATTCGCAGACGCCGGAGTAAGGGACGCTCAAAACTCCGAACAGCAGGTACGGATTGGAAAATTTATGGCGCAGATAAAAAATGTCTCTACCGTAATACTCCTCTATATTTTATTTAATGGTCTAGCTATTTTATTTTAAGTAAACGTCTTAATCCCGATCCGAATTCGTATTTTTATAGATATTAATCGGGATACAAGACGAATAAAAAATCTCATAACTAAACTTATTTTACAACAAACAAAGAGGCTTGTGATGAAATTAAAATAGTTTGTGTAGTAAACCTTTTTGTTCCGGCTTTTTTTTTATTATTCTGACATATATAAGTGTAAACATTTAAAACTTTTTCAATAACCAGCGTTGATAGTTTGAAAGAAATGTACCTAAATTAATTGACGATTTCAATACAATTATCAATAAACGCAATTAAAGAAGGTTGGGGTTTTAAAATTTTTATTATTTATACTTCATATTATTCGTAACGTTAGTTTTATGTGCTGCGTACGTGTAATACAGTCTGTTCAAAAATAAAACAGTATTCTAAGTTTGCAGTCTCGCATTCCTGAAGGTCATCGGTCAATAGAAATAAATTATAATAGCCTGGAAGTTCGCATCGTTGGCTCTTATTTCGTAAATGACAATAGACGGAATCGATGGCGTAACGTACTGTGTAAAATAAAGGGGCGCCCGAAGAATATCATTTATGTGTGATGTGGTAACATACAGGCAGACGGATAGACGGATATAATGTTGAAAATGGTGATTGTGGTTACTACAGTGATTTTAATGATCACTACACAAGGATTGAAAAAAAATATAGAGCTGCGGTTTCTGTAAATTTTTAGGGATCCGTACCCAAAGGGCGACAATCAGAATCCTATTACTGATACCCCGCTGTTCATCTGACTGTCTGTTTGTAAGCGGGCTATATTTCATGAACTGTGTATATTACATCTGTCTACAGAATGTTGAAATTTCCATAGAATGTGTATATCTATTGCCACTAAAGCAACAAATAATAAAAACAAAATAATATTTTTAAGAAATGTAATTTTATAGGCGTTTATAGTAACGAACCCTTCACAGCGTGGGTCCAACACTCACTTGTCCCTTTATTAGATTTTTATCGTAGTGTTTTATTCTCGACATATTCCATTGATCTAAACGCAGTCTTTACTGTACCTAATAAAATGTCAACCGTCATTTTCCGACTAAAACACAAATATATTGTTAACAAGAAAATATTATATTAAGTTCGTGGATTCGTATTATTTTATCTGAGCGTGTACTATATTGTTACAATATTGTTAGCAATATAAAACAGTTACAATAAACTGGTTAGCGACAAAAATGTTACCGAATACATCGAAAATACCACAATATAATTAGAAGGACAGTAAGCCAAGAGACAAATGATATTCCGTCTTAAGCACTATCAATATCTAGTAATAATAAAGTATGAATATGTAGAAATAATTATTTTATGATAGATATGAAAGTTATACTATAAAATATAATAAAAAACTGAACAGACGATAAAAAGAAACTAAGCTTTACAGTTTCCATATTATGAAATTAGAACTTTTTTATTTATCAATATGTTACAATTAAAACAGTAATAATGTATTGAACAAAATTTTGTGAAGAAATTGTTGAAAATCAAATAAATTTACTATTTTCTGATTAATGTTATTTTTTTAAATTGCAAGAAAAGAAGAAACTACACAAAAAATATATGTGTCAAGTCGACAAACTCCGGTTTCAAGTTAAATCACATTAGCAAGTGCAAATACTTTGTTTCTTGATCAAAGTCGTCTTCCCGGATGTCATTATGTAGATAGGGCCGTGACGGCTGTTTCTATCAGGCCAGAAATGTAGAAAAATATAATATCGTGTAGGCTACTATGTATTATTGGTTTGACGTAATATACCATCTACTAATCTTAAGGAATTGGGCGCAATATATAATTTCGTTGACTATCTAACTAATGCCTCATTCTTATCTATTACTATTCACCATGTGGAAAACCTGTTTGTGTCTTTGCTGTATAAAATAACTATTTCAGTGTGAAAAATTGTCTCATATTTAAAATAGATATGGAATAAAATTAAGAAAATAATTTCAATCGCTAAATTAATATTTTAATAATAGTTAAAAAACACATTCGATCGCGTAATTTTACCTCGGTATCGAGTTTAAAAAAGATATATGGCATTTAAATACAGATAGGCTTACCTGAAACGTGCATGCGCTGCGTCTGTTTCAGAGAGGGCCCCCCCGGTCGGGTCGCGGGGGGGCCTATTGGATAAAAAAGACTGTTGCTGTTGTTGCCTCTCCTCGGCCGTGCTGGACGAGGAGTCACGGAGGACGTAAGAACTCTCGCGGACCTCACGTTTGTACTCTTCCTACATAAGCATACAAAAGTAATTAATTGAAATGTAAAATAATATATAATAATATTTAATAATTAGCTCTTTAATAATAGCTTTTAATCGCAAGTATTGCGACTGTATTACAAATTTAATAATTTTCAATACCACACGAGTAATCTTTAGACGTTATGCTTTCGATAACAACACGTAACGATTCGACGTTTGTTTTATTAGGTCATAGAGTTCCACAAAATAACGTTTGGATCAATAAATTATATCAAAAGTAATCCATTAATAAGAACTCGATAAAATATGGGCACGAACGAATCAATAATATAGGATACAAAAGCAGTTAAAATAAATTTAAAATTTTATATGGCTCGGTGGTATAACATCAATTTACCGGTGGTGAAACTGTCTTGCTGGAAACGTCGAATACGACCGCAATGCTAGTTTATGTCGTTGAGCAGTAGAGTGATACTGATTTCCGGTTTGAATAGCTCTAAATCTGCTTGAAATACGGGGCCGCTAATACACAGTCTTTTGTCTTTAGGAACATAACGTAATGCATTGCAATGCAAACATCCTTAACCGTGCCTCTTAGTTATGAGCACACGTACACATAGTCCATTATATGAACATTCAATAGCTTACTATCAAAGATGGTTGATGATTTTAATGTAACGATTTTCGAAAGAAATATTGTTATTATTGAAACTACATGATGACGGATTATGTAAAATCTTTTTTTTGTAATCCTTTCAATTTATTGTTTTTAAATAAAATAAATAGGTTCATAAATATCCCTTATAAGTGCAAAATATTTACTTTGCTTACCACTGAACCCAAAAAGAAATATTACTTATAAAAGTAAAAATTTTAAACGACTAAAACAGACTAATGGGCAAGACAGTGGAGGTAACTTTGTCTTTGCTGAAACTTAAGTACAAGACGGGACGAAAGTACAAAGTGATGAGAGGGGATTTATAATGTCATGAGATCCGGGAGATTCTCGCGAACTTTGTTTCATTATAAAATTAATAAGAATCTGTATTTACAACTTCGTGACATTCAATTTTACTTTTTTATGATTGTTATTTTATAAAGGAAAATACAATAATTAAGTTTAATAAAAACAAACATTCAATATGGACACAAATTCATTAAACTATTTTGGGATAAGCAGTTAGTGTTAACTAGTAAAAGGCTTAAATCTGAACTATTTGTTATAAAGTTTTAAAAATGATTGTCCAGCTTAGTATGTTATTAATACTTTCTCTACTACCTAATTTTTATAGACGAACACTATGAATAAATAGTTGCAAGATACGGCTTACTGAGTCTCCTCTAGTTCTAGTATTATTCTGACGATATCAATTAATTTTTAAATATAGTGACTATCAATAGGTTCTTACAAACTTTGACAGTTGATAGCGGCCATTTCATTGGAGCTATAGCAGTCGAATTGGCTGTCCTTTATTCAGTCTATTTTGCCAAATCACCATGGATGGATATAGTGTTTAGCAACACATGCAAATGACAACGTTGTTTTACCGAAGTGGGTGTTCTATTCACGCGTTTCCCGTGCTTCGTTTATCTTAAACTTATATAATTGTCGGGAGAAAGTTATACACTGTGTGGTTAATAAATTTGAATACACTGGTTTGTTAAATAATAAACTAGCACCCGTGTGACTATGAAACGGAGTATCACAAAACCAACATAACCCATGCCATCGATCAAATTCAGCCTGATTTTTGCGTCGAAGTCTTGGAAAATAAGATATTTCGGATGCACATCATCTAGCGATACCGCGATGTTCATTTGCATGATGTTGTATTCCACACAAAGCCATCGGTAGGCCCTTAAAACGAATAAAAATTTTCGATGATATCCCACACGCACTTTGTTTTATTTAATTTTAAAGATAATGAGGAAAGGTATTACAGCAATCCCTAAATCCTGTCACTAGCATCTATTCAAAATGTTTGCACTTAGATATTACATAATTTTTATCATGGAAGTTTTTCTTGTGTTTAGCCAAGCGATGAAACCTGCTCTGTGAATTAATGATGGTAAGCGATACATATAACAATGTGGTCCTAATTAGCAAGTTGCTCATGGCCATAGAAAATTTTCATTGATACAATTTAGACCTAATTGAAATAGTAAAAATTTAACTAAAGAGATAAATGCTTAGTAATGTCAATCTATAAGCTAAGTACGTAGTAAAGTATCCTACGTTGATAGAATGCAAAAGCAATCGTTTTTCGATGTCAATGTTTACAGTGGAGGAAATGAAATAGTACAGTTAATTAGCAAACAGTACCCGGCTGGTGTAGGTTTCCGAATCCCGGTCGTCGGCCAACCGATCGAGATGCCGGTTGAAGGAGTCGCGCGAGTAGTCACTGAATCTATTTAGCTGAGTGTTGCGCTGAGTCTCCCGGTCCAGTGTGTTCTGGCCGTAGTGACGCTCCGACGAGCCGCTTGCGGGGTCTAAGCTGGATAAAATTTAAATAAAAGCTTTTAAAATACCTCCAAAATAAAAATATATCCAGTGGGTATGGAATAAATAAAAATTTTAATCCGTAACTGCTATCAGAACAGAGATGACCTTTAACACTTTCGATGGGGCCTAAATCCATTGACTGCACCGTGGCTATTGTTTTTGTCCGTGATACCGTCAGGCACGCAGAGCCCCTAGTAGTATACAAATTATTGCAGCCTTATATCAATTGACACGTTTGCCTAGTACATTTAAATAATTATTATATATTTATATGTAAATAAATTGGTTAATTAAAATAATAATTATTTTTATTAGATTGACACCGGCGGTTCCTCCCGCCCGATGCTACAGACAAGAATGTACTACTAATGGTACACTCCGTCACGAACATGGTAATGACCATTTCTTATTAATTTGAAATATTCACGATCCTGACAATTGTGTAACAAAAAACCAAAGAATATTATAATCGACCCTGAGAGAACTTCGTTGCCATACGGATATCGTTGAACTAATAAACATTTTTTTTTGCGTTGAGAGTTTAGGAGAATTTAAATACATTGCTTTTTTAATATCTTTACAGCTATTGTTGTATATGCTGTATGACATTAGTTTAATCAGTATGTTTCTTACTAACAAACTGTTTATGTTAAGAATTTTAAAAATTGTAAGTACTCATACCATATTGAGTAATCATAGACAAAATAATGTTCAAATGTGCCATCTTATATGTAAATTCTATTATATTTACTCACCTGTTGGAGCTAAGCATTTGTCTTGTTTTTTCTACTGAATCCCATGAATCTTTTTTACTGAGGTATGATTTTCCTCCTTGGTTACTGTAGTCTACTACACCTGTCAAAATAAATGATTCAACTCGATTAAAAAAACAGAAGCTGAATCCTTATCTTCTTAAGTTCTATGTAGTAAAATGCTGTAATATTATTTTGCGTTCATTATTGTTTATCATACTTTTAGATCTGTGGAGAACGAAACTTATGGTTTTCATACCATCTCTTTTCCCATAATAAATACCGTTACACAAAATGTAAAGTAATTCAAGGTCCGTGTTAAAATGTTATAAATACGGTTTCCTTTTAAATCACTTACACACGAAGGTAAAAAAATTTACTTGAAGACACCTTTAGCAACGTCTGTCCATACTGTCTTAAATCGAAATTTTTACCTCCAAATAATGCTTTGTTTAAATTAAAAAATGTGAGTAATTAAATGTATATTTGCTATTGGTTAATTTACGGCTATAGAAAATTCTAACAACAATAAACAAATTAGGTATATAAATATAACACGTAAGTATAACTTACTTGGACTATTATATCCTCGAACGCGTTCAGCTTCCAAGGAAGAAAGAGGGCTTTGGTCAAGGTTCTCTTGTGAACCGCTGTATGAGCTGTAAATTTTGTAGTTCGAGCGTTTCTCTATGACACGCTTCGTAGTTGTTACTGGACTGTATTTGTCGGTAGGACTGCTTACCCTTAAACAAAATTTGATATAGTGATGGTGAGTGTAAGATTGTGCTTAATATAGTAACGCATGTTTCTGTGCTCAGCAGTAATAAATAAACAATCAATTGATTGGTAAAATCCGCAATAGGGATTTTACATTATGTATAAACTAGGTTCCATATGCATCGGTTGCCTAAGTCCACATATAGAATAAGTTCTGAGATAGTAATGACAGATCAATCATCTGAAATCAATTGAACTAATGTTGTCTGTTTTAATTTTATATATAAACAAGTTAACATCTCGTGTATAAATGTGCTGTACACAACTGAAATGACCGCACCATAGTCAAATAACGCGTGTCCCTGGTTTTTAACCAACCGAAAGATGTAAACTGTGGCTTCAATTAATGCTGTTATACTAAGCTTTAATATTATTTTATACGTGGAATTGTTTTATTCTTAGTTTAGTCTAATATTCTTATTACAGACACAGACATTATACCTACGAACGTCCTTTTTGTTATAGTAGACTTAGGACTGTTAATTGGACGCAAAACTTTGCAAATGACTTTAGGTATCTTATAACAGAAGAAACTCATTAAAACGTACCCAATAATTGCTTCCGCCTATCCGTATAACAATTTATAAATTTATGACAAATTACATTGACTAGTAAAATTATATCAATGGAACTGAATGCAATTAACGCATCGATACATACCTATTGATTGGACTTGCAGTTCTATGCAGAGGGCTTTCCTTCCTTGTAAGAGGGCTCGATGTGCGACCAATCGGGCTTGTAGATCTATAGGGGCTGCTGCCTCTGTAAGGACTGCTGGCTCTAAACGGGCTACTAGATCTATTCAAATCTAGACGCGATCCGTTGCCTAAATGCTTTGATGTTATTGGACTCGCAGTTCGGTTTCTTGGAGTCTCCGATTCATATCTTGTATAACCATCCCTCCTATTACTTGACGAGAAGGAGTCGATAACGTCGTAACTCTTTTCTTTGACATCAGAACTAAAGGTTGTCTTGTAATAATCAGTTGAGTCACGTCCCTCGTCCCGTCGGTCTATCGAACCCGTGTTACGTTTTGTATCGTATGTATTGAACTGATTGAGTGGACTTTCCGAGCGTAAGCGTGTTACTGTAAAGTAACGATAGAAAACACTTTTATATACGGAACAAGATTATTTAGAATACTTCTGTCTTCAGTGTATAAGCAATTTGTGACGTTCTCAAGAATTCCATTCAATATGTGACGTGAAAGGTCTTCTCGTTTAAGACGGCAGAAAAGAAATATTTATATGCAATTTATATATAAACACTGTACTTGTTCCGCGTTATTGTAATCAGCTAGAATAAATTGTGAACGATGACATTGCAGTAGAGACTTGACGATCTTAAGTATAAATAATGTTTTCAATATGGTTAAACATAACAATAGTCTATGATTATTTATTTTTTTTATTTGGTTAAGGTAACGGATACTATTAGGAAGAAGTATTAAGCGTATATAAAAGAAAAAAATTCTAAACGAAATTCTCGCCTTAAGCTTAGTTTTAAATGTATTTAGCGGTTTTAGTCGCAATAAATACGACTACGTAACATTTGGAAGATTTATATTTAAGATATAACCAATTTGTGTAACCAAAATGTATTATTAAACTAAAGGGGCTTATAGAGACAAAGCTTATTTCAATAAAGATATTTTTTAATCTATCCAAAATAGATCAGCTGGACATAAAAATTTTAATTCCCGTTATTGCAACTAGAGAACAAAGAGCCGGAGCGGAGTGAATACACGGATGATACCGAGCTAAAAGCACTTTTAAATATTTCATTGACTTGTTATAAATGGAATGGACTTAATACCTGGACTTGATATTCGCGCGTACGATGGACTAGCGCTGTCGCGAGGCTTCTTCGATCTGGAGCCCACTCTGAATATGTGCGGTGATCCATGAACGTCGTACCCATTGAAATATATATAAAGCTGGAAAATAGTTTTCGATGTATTATTACGTCAAAGTAAAAACTTGTAATCCAATTTTTAAAACATTATGGTGTTGGTGAAGTGTAAAGTTTTGGATTAGTAATGTTAATATGAAGAAGGATTGTGGAAACAAGAACTACATTATATTGTTTAAAATGTTCTTTATTTATACTGGGAAGAAGTATCTAGCGCCGGTAATGGGGGCGAGCAAACCACGCGACTGCCCGGTCTGCTAAATTTTTAAGTGGTATTGATATAAAAATAAATATTTTTTATATTATTTTCTTTTTATAATATATAAATTAGCTTAGGTCATGCTATTTCACATGGTGCATGAAATGCATTGTAAGTAAATAAACACTATTTTATTATTTTTCAAATGTTATAAATTTGTTACACAGTTTTTTATTGTGTAATTTTGATTTTTGGTTATCGAAAGTTATTATGTATTAATTTTTTACCCTGTGTTTTCCTGGAGCTTTAGGCATAAACGTTGCACGGTATTTCGTTTTGGAGAGTTTCTCTAAAGCG
Source organism: Pharmacophagus antenor (assembly GCA_018245475.1). Classification (NCBI taxonomy): domain Eukaryota; kingdom Metazoa; phylum Arthropoda; class Insecta; order Lepidoptera; family Papilionidae; genus Pharmacophagus; species Pharmacophagus antenor. The sequence goes on from DWQX01000035.1 coordinate 60,570, forward strand.
CACATCACGCTTCGTTTGTCGTGTACAATATCTAGTTGCATGTCGCCTTTGACGCCGCAACCACTTGTATCCAACTCAAAAGAATGAGGTTTCAACGGTTCAGCCCCTTCCAACGCTCCAGGGCTCAAGCGCACCCCCGCGGGATCAAATACTTCACAGGTAAATGGTCCACCCTAAATGATGAAAAATATCACAAATTTTCTTTTAAACAAATCTGTTTTAACATTAAATTAATTTTTTTTTTAACTTTCTTTGAAATTCATCATTAGTCTGAATTTTTGAATTTTACTTTCAGTCTTGAATGTTAAGAACAGACAATACTTTTACAAATACTTCGTATTAATAGTAATGAGCCTTTGTCTTCTTGGAATATTAATATAATAATGTTTGTTTAAAATTTATTGAAATATAAAATAATTAATGATTTTGTATAGAATATCTTCTTACCTGAATATGTTTGCCCTTATAAGTGATGGCTATGGTCCATGTGCCGGCTTCATCTGGCTGGAAGGTAGCACTGGATGCGGTGGTACCTGGTGCTGATGGTGGAGGATGGCGTGGTTCTAGCGATACAGCTCGACCACTTGGCGAATGGGCAGTGACATCAATATCTTCCCTACGTGGGGCGCCTGTATTTATTAGAAATTTTGAGGTAGTTATCGAGTTATATAGTAATCGAAGAATTCATCGGTGAATGTTTATGCAATAAGCATTCTTGTGTAAAGTGCGTTTGCTAATGAGATAATACGAGTATGGTTAAAATTTATTCATTTTCAATTGGAGAAGGTTGCAAAGGTAGAGGGTATTTGTTTTGGATGATACAATGTGAGGTGCAGGTATAAGTACAAAATAATAATAAAACAGACGAAATATTTATAAATAAACACAACAAAAAGTTTAATTTTTTTAACGACGACAAGGAAATTCTTAATACGAAGCGTAAATTTTTGGACCCTTCTTCGTTTTTGCCCATGCATAACTTTTTATTGAGTGGTCAGATTTTGTTAATTAATTTCCGTCACGAAGAGTAGAAATTTATCACACAAAAAAGCGAAAAAGGAAGCAGCAAAGCGAAGCAGGAAATTTATGATATTTAAAACTACAGATAACCCGTTTAATTCGTCTAATAAGTATAATCATTTTTCAGTGAAAATTTTTTTTTATCATAAAATGATTGTAACTATTTCTAATAACAACTTAAAATGTTTGTTACCTGTAGCACTTACAAGTACCTCGACGATGCTTCCTGCAGCACACGGCGCCATACCGGGAGGTGGTACAGTTACTAGTCTTGGTAAGACTCTAAAGAAATATTTACCGTCCACCCTGAAAAGATTACTGTCTTAATTAACTTAACCTGTCACACGAAACAAAGGAAGCAAGTTAACTTATTGTTCTTTTTTATGGTAAAAAGTAGTAGTTAATTTTCCGATTACATTCACAAATCGCAACTTTTGTGATGTAGTGAAATTATAATATTTTTGCCGCAATGTAAGTTAGAAAGTAGATAATGAATACATTATTCATACCTTATATCATCAACGGTAAGAACGATCTCGTGCATTCCCGCATGTTCGGGAACAAATTCTCCAGCGCCCCGTGAGTCTAATTTTAGTCTTGACTCCTGCTCCAACGGATTTACTATCAAAACTTTAACATCGGATATCGACACTTCGTTAGAAATACTTTCCACCTTGATGTATGTCTGGAATTTTTTTTATATAAATAAATAAATAAATAAAAATTTCTTTATTAAAAACAAAACAAAAATAAAAAAAAATTATTATATATAGCTTATTTTGTATAAATCGAGACTGCATAATCAAAAAAGACTTCTCAATGATTTTTACATTAAAAATTCGTTTAGCATTACAGATTAAACAATTTTGTCAATGTTATTGACTGCTTGTAGGTTTTTGTCGTTTCAATGTCATTCTGGTTCTAATTAGTTTAATTATGTTTTACGTACAGGCTCTCCAACCCTTCCAGACGTTGAATCAAGTGCTACCCGCAGCATATCATGTACGGGAGGTCTTGGCGGGACGTTGCGGAATTGAGAAGCCCAAGCCATCACTCCCAAATGCTCTACGTCGTTCTGACTCATATCGCGAGCGGAGAGTACAGGTTGCACTCCTGAAATGTGATTAATGGAAAAAAAAATATTTCTTTTTTCTTTGCTTTTAACCAAAGTATTTAAACAAAGTATTTACTGCTTCCTTTTTTTATAGAAGAGTTATCAAACGAGCGAGCGGTTTACTTGATGGAAAGTGATCACCGTCGCCTATAGATAGCCGCAACATTTGGAGACTCGCATCTGCGTTGCCGATCTTTAAGTAACTCGGAGGTCTCAGTTCCGTTCCCGGGCGACATTAGTGGTAGTCTGAATGGTGACAAGGGTTTTTCAAAGCCACCTTCTATCAACCACCCCCAATGTAAAATGCCGTTTTACGTCAGTCATACATTTAAGAGTCAGAGTATTCGGAACTCAGGCACACTTCACCACTTACAGGCTTCATTACTTGATATCAAGTATAAATTAAATTGAGGTCCAGCGTTAGTACAATGCCAATTAAAAAAAATAAGAGACTTTTTATCGGAGACCTAAACTAGGCGCTGAACCGTCTTATTTAGGTGACTCTGCAGCTCCTATTTCTGCTGACAAACAGTAGTGTTTGCAATTAAGTTACGCATGATCTTATGTCTGAAGGTGATAAATGTAATATCGTGCTGCGTAAACATTCAACCACCATCTCATTAATATGGGTAAGCGTATCACTTACTACATATTGAACGTCTTTCTTGTCTTATTGCTTTTACGTTTTGTTTTTAAATAAAAAAAGTTTTTTAATCACCGATTTTCTTTGCTGCGTCAATTGCTTGTTGGTTGTTTTCTTCCCAACGGGCCGGATCGCGCCTCAGTCTGCTGGGTGGAGGGGCCGGTCCACCCATTGTCCGGACCAGTTCATTGGCAACACGTCCATCGTTCCAATCAGTCTGACAAAATAATGAGTTAGGGTTTTGTGTTGTTTTAAAACACAACTATGATGAAAATCTCGTAAGAATAAACAAATCGGCTGTACGTTTTAAGAGAATTAATGGCAATGTTTTTCTTTCTCTACCCGAAACGTTAAAGCTCCGCTTTTTTTTTTATAATTTGTTATTGTTATAGTTATTTTTCTGTTTAAATAGTATATAATCTAATCCGTTATATGCATTTTAGTTAGTACTATTTTATATGTTATTCTTCTATCTATATAATAAATCTACACCAATAACAGATACATGCTTATTAAATATACGTCACTTTGGCGAATGTTTTTCAAAATAATTACACTGTAGCTGTGTACTATATATCACGTAATAACATTAGTGTGGTAACCACTGTGTAACAAAATATTATGAGAAATTGCCACTTCTTGACTTAATTCTTCAAAAACACTTAATCTACTAATGGGTTGCGGAAAACTTCCTAAGTGACCTTACATTTACAAGGGTTGAAATATGCCTTTAATAAATATATGGAATTTTCCTTTAGTAGTCTGTCGTAATCGTTACATAAATTCAGACGAAAACAAGAGAGTATTTAGGACTAACAATTTCTCCATTTTAGGATTCATTTAGTGATCTGTCGCTTTGGATGTTTTTTGTAATAATGTATTACTTTTTTAATTAACATCTAATTTATATAATAATAAAGTAATATATAATAAGAAAATAATGACAAAATTATTCCTTTAATATTTCTTAAAGGTGTGCTTAGTACTGATTTTAAGGTGTCCGTCTTCTTGGAATAGTGAAATAAGATACAAATGTATTATTTTATTATGTTAATACTAAAATATTATAATAATTATGTATATAAAGATTATTTCATTAGTTTGTAATAAAAATATTGCGGGATCTGGGATAATCTACTGAAATTGATGAAGCCTGCTAACATAGCAAAGGTGTGATTACCTAATATTTAATTTTATATTAGATCCGTGTAATAAAATGATTAAATTTTCTGTTTATAAGAATAATACCCACTGTAAAGTTTGTTACACCTCTCTCCAACTTAGAGTTAACCCATTCCAAAGTGGCGCGGTACCCGGGTGAATCTGGTTTCATAAAATAAGATAGGTACGTCATGCCGGAGAGTTCGTCTAACCACGGAGAAGCCAAGTATTCAGGCTCTAAGACCATTGGTACTTCAAATTCGCGGTGGGCAAGCTTCATAGCACGACGACAGTTTTCTATTGCTTCGTGGCGATCTACAACATTATTTAATTATTTCATTTATTACTTTTCATCTCATGATTACTACAATAATTTATTTTGAACAGCTATATAATGCGAAATAATTTTATAATTTTTATGAAAACTGTAAAACCTTATTATCATGTTTTTTTTAAGGCAATAAACATTGATGTCCATAGATAACCTATCATCAGTACGTAGATGGCATATAAGGGAAAGGTCTTGGTGAGTCTTCTTTTACTATAAGTAATTGAATGGGAGTATCACTGGCGTCAGCCGATACCCTAATGAATGGTTCGTTAAGGTATTAGCTATACATATAAATACAGTGTTGCGTAATTGCTGATCATTGGTAAAATAAAAGAAGTTTTACATCTCTATTTACAAAGTTAAAATTTTTAGCTGTTTGAAACGACCTTGAAGGTTGTCTATGTGAACTATTGGATTTTCAATTACATCGAGCACAGTAATTTATAACTGCTTATATTTCATTTCATTAAAATTGTTTTTACACGCATTTATCAAATGATCATCAAATTATTGTGCTTGGTTTCTGGATACCTTTGTTATATAATTCGTAATTAACAAAGAAATACAGAAAATTAATTAATGATGGTCAGATGCTTTGAAGGATTCGAATTTTCACGATATATTTTTTTGTGATCAGAGACGTTCAAAATAGTATAGTTAAAGTGAGTGTAAATATTAAAGCTTGCCAAGAGACTGATTATACTTTGTCCATTCGAATTACAATCAATTTGAAATTATTTTTCGCCGATATTTAATGTTAAATTTTATCTAAATCGACCACTAGAAAAAAAACCGATGTTGAAAATTAAGTCGAATAAATCAAATTAATTATTGTACTAACCGCTGCTCAGCCTGCAACTTGCCAAGCATTTGAAGGGCAACGCAAAAATATCAAATATGTATTGTTTATTTAAAGCTTGTACTAACCGAGTTCTTTCCAATGTGGGAATATGCCAGGTCTGCAGTAATCGAGGAGCGCTGATAATAGAACGCCGCTGTTCCAATCCGTCGTCAAATTGCTGACTCGGCACTCGGGTAAAGCAGCTTGCAGCCACGATAGCATCAGTTTCCTGTAAACAAACATCAAGATTGGTACAACTGAAGTACAGCGAACCACTTTTATGCGACCGCATTGTAACGCTACCGATTGAAATAAAGTCGAAATTCGCTTGTTTCGTTTGAACTTCTGTAGAAAATCATTCGAAATGGTTTCTCAAGAGATACCGTCGATCATGGCTTAAACAAAATAGAAGAGACATTGCATTTTACAATTTAAATATGTAAATTTCGTGTTAAAACAAAGTGCAGAGACTTAAAGATAATTTCATACATTTAACTAGCGCACCCTAAAAGGAACTAAAATTAAGCTTTATTCCTATTGCGCGGTCGCAACGTTGCTATGATATAAAAAACGAAAAATTTTATTCGAAACAAACGTACTTGTATATATTTTCCAATGAAGATGAACAAAGAAATGCGTATTTTATTAGCTTTTTATTGTCATTTTCCGTTTATCGGTTTTGGTATTTTTTAAAGAGCTATACGAATCAGAATTTACGATGTATTCGTGCCGGGACAGTAGATAATTTATATTTATGACATGGATGGCTTTCTATAATAATATCGTAACGTACATGAGTAAATTATAATGGTATTGTTATATTACACCTAAATACATCATCATTTTCAGCCTTGCGAATACAGCTTGAAGCATATATTCAATGAACAAGGTAATAGATTTACCGTCAGTATAAAGCTATTGAAACTTGTCTGCCAATACCAACGCTAAGCAGTCCGTACTCAAAGCCATTAGTCTTAAGCTTGCGTTTACTATGTGTACACCACCGTGAACTAATTCTATCACCCATATTAATTCAAATAAAATAAAAGTACGTTGTTCTATGAAATTCTGTAATAATTAATATGAATTGCAATATTGATGACTATTATTCATTACTTATAAAGAATACTGAATAGAACAATGATTTAAGGATCGTAAAAATTATGAAAAAAACGTTTACAAATATTTATTTCCTTATATGTTTTAACACTAAAGTGGAGATATATAACTATAATGGTATAAAGTATTATATACTTGTAACTAACAACTGATATTTATAAAGGAATAAGAGAAAATGAATAAAAATAGTCAGAGATATGAAAATCACGTAGGTTAATTTATGATACATATAATTTTGAATGTTTTGCTCTAATTACCATTGTAATGAAAAGTTGCGTCGTTTTTAGTTTATCAACAATTACATTTTTACGACCTAAAATAAAATGTAGCTTGTACCGTACACATTTAATAGATTTCAAATCAACAAAACAGTCATTTGCTAATACATTTTTTAAATTTTCGCATAGCTCGATTAATATAGACTTCCAAGGACCGTTGGAATGACTTCGCTCTTTCTAGTTTTTGAAACATTTGTATGAAAGATCTGAAAATTAAAGAAAGTTATTGAATATTTATTTATGTTTTGCTTTATTGTTGAACATTTTTGTTATCACTAGAGGATAACGTTTTGTACAGGTTCCACATTATTTGTGCATTTGTATGCTTATTGTAGTAAATGCATTTAAATAATTGATCTTAAGGCTTATCGTCTAAATTTTGAAAAACTACGGTTGGATAATATTAAAAGAATTATCCTGAGTTCTTATGACAGTTGTGAAAGCCAAATACCGAATGTTATATTAGGATGTATTGCATGCCATGTTATTGGAAATTAGCGAGCGCGTTCAAGCAGCCCCGGCGCGTTAATTGCACGAATACTTTTAAGACGTGGATCTAAAAGGCAACGTTTACAAATAAAGCCTGTGTTTCAACACGATCTTTAGCTTGAATGCGATCAATTAATAGAACTCCTAGTCCGTTTCGGCTGAGGCGATTGCTTTATTATTGATATATGAATCGCATTATTTCCGTGTTCCATTTGTTATATCAATTTTAAAAGTAAAGACTTTTTCATTATTGAATGAAAAATAATCTTAAAATTTTCAGGTGTACCTTATTGTAGATAGTCTAAGGTAAATCCGCAGAAACGTCCATTTTTCTCACCAAATAGTAGTATATTTATAATTATATGTATAAATTTAAAAAAGCTCTGTAGTAAAACTTAAGCTTCAGCAAAGATTGTGTCAAATATTGGACATTTCCAAGGGTAATTTCAAAACAGAATAAGAGAAATTCATTTCACAGCTTACCTGGGTGGAAATTTGCTTCTTCCAATTTGGTAGCGCATTATAAGTGACCATATTAATCCTAATATTAACTTGAGATTTCCATTAACAATGTCAACATTACCTGAAAAAAAAAATGAAATAAATTAATAAAGAACTAAAACAGTCGTTTATAGTGGTGCCTGACTACGATCCCACTTGATAGATAAATGGAGATTCAACCATTAATAATAGCGCGTTAATTTTAGAAGCCTATTCATTCTTCTATTGAAGATTCCGACAACAATTTAAGATGTAAACATTTGCGCTGCCCGGCCATTCCAATCATACGGAGTTTGTAATATGAAGCATGACGTGACTTTATCCTAACTCGCGAATTATTAAAAACGGAGGGACAATTGGTAGCCATGTTTTATATGTTCGACAGTAAAAGGGCGATAGCGGTATCAAATGACAGCATTCGGTTTTACCCGATAGTATACGATGTGTAGGGAGGCCTGGGTCCAGTAGATTGCAGCAGTCTGATTTTCACGGTGGTGACGATTTAGTACGCTAGATACTGAAGTTATAACGTAGATTTTGATTTTGAAGTACGTAATTAAATTTGATTTAACATTTTTTTTTAAATAAACAGAAAAACTTATGAGTTTTAAATAGTAATAGCAAAGAAAAAATTCAGTAATTTAAAAATGTTTTAATTAATAATTAGTTACGAAAATTACAACACCGCTAAAGTTTCTGACTATAGTGCTGTCCCGCGGGTAGGATCTTTAAAACTTTATAGAAATATGTGGGGTAATGTAAAAGAGTGAAAAAACAGCTTTTAAGAGAAAATACTAGCAATGGTAAGTGCTTGTACAATGAAGACAATGCGGCCGTGGAGCTTAATATTGCGGTTGAAAATATGTGGCTCGAACTATTTATACAATAATGAAGTCGTGTCATTTTGGTGACATGTAAAATAATATTTCCATATTAAACGGTAGATAAAGACATTTTTTTAAGATAACCTCTTGTATTTGATGATCACTTTCCATCAAGTAAACCGCTGGTTTGTATGCCTATTCTTCTTATAAAAAAATGTCAATCTTTATACCGTAGAGTATTTACTTATAAATGGAAAATTATAACAACAAACGTATATCTATGTTTGAAATGAATATTTAGATAGCACATAAACATTTATACGGAGTTGCCTTTCATCTCTTCGCAGGTATAATTTGGTTTTTCTTTCAGTGATTTGAGGAAAATTACATTGGATTGAAGAAACCCTACATCACGTGCGATATAAAACGGATATGGTACTCGCTTGCTATCTAGTCGGAATGAAGTTTGAATTACAAAAACTTCTTTCAATATGTTGTTTCAAAATATTGAAACCTATGAAAAGAACTACAATTTTTTTTTAATTTAAAACAAAGCAAAGTTTTTGCATCTAATAATTTCTGTATTGAAACTGTGTTTGTTTTTGGACTTCGTTTACCGCCGGTAAGATTTCTTGTGAGTTTTTGTATAATATTAATCTTGGATAAGGAAAAATACGTATCAATAAAGAACCTCTACATACAATATAAACCTGTATAACGTTTTTAGCTGCAAACGAGTGTAACTGTTTTTAATAACTTCTATGCATAATTTCGCGGTCGCTTTGAATGTGCCATTGTAAAGATTTTCCCATGACCGATTGTTATACTTGTTGGTCGCTATAAGATCGGCTTCTTACCTATATTGACTAGTTTAACACCGTCATCCTCAATTGCCTGCAAAGCTGTTGTTACGTTATCCAAACGATGGTGTTGGTTACTAGGGCTCTTGCTCCACCCCTTTATCCGCCTACCTTGCAATGCTTCGACTAAAGCACAAAGCACTGTGCCGTCTCGTAGATCTTCAACTAAATCTACCACCTGTGATTACATGAATATGTTTAAATAAATATACAGCAATCTCTGTGGAATGGTACTGATTATAATTGGAGTGTCTTAAATAGTATTAATTTAAAATGTATGTAATTACAAATTATAATTATGTCAAAACTATGTATTATATTTCACCGTTAATGAATGATTCATTTATACTCCAAAGTTTTAACATATGCTGTTATAATGTAAGTGTAAACATTGAAATTTCAATTTAATCTATGTGAATTGACAGTGTAATTACCTTTATATTCAAAGGTTTTAGAGTCTCGTTAACCCAGTTTCTAAACGTGTTGGCCTGAATTTCAACCCAAAGATCTTCATGACCTTTAATGGCCATGCCCTTTGCGGCGGTGCCTTCGGGGCTGCGCGCCGCCAGGCCCGCTTGGGTGATGCGACCCGCGGAACCGTCCGCCGAATGCGCCCGCACACCCTGATGCGTCACGCGCATTCCATCCATTTTGGGTCACGTCAATTTTGCTCGCTGAATCGTTTTAAATCTTTTATTCTCTTTTCGTTTTCCGTTATGACGTTTATTGTCTTCATCTGAAACAAAATATTACAATAAAAGTACATTTTAGCTAACAGAAATTATTGCCAAAACAAATGTATCAAAACCGAGAAGTAAATCATTTATATCATATTTTCCGGATTTATTAGTTAAAACCTATTGGATTATGTAATAACTTTATTATCGTTTAACACTATATTTCCCGACATTATAACGTCAAATAATATACGCTATGACAATGGGCAATATAGCTTTAACTTGCATTAATATAAACTAAGACACCATCAAGATAGAATCAACGTTAATAATCTCATTCATGTATCCAAAGTCATTGTAATATTGTCGAAAAACATATCACAATTAATATTATTATACATTTAAATAAATTGTAATGCAATTAAAATGACTGCTTTCAGCAATCTAACATTAATTTAATTTAATTGCAATTCATTTTAACCACCGCCAAAAGTGACGCTTTTAAACGTGTTTTTAAAATAATATTAAAATTACTAATATTATCAGTTTATTTCGTTTACGTACAAAACACAAAACCTTAATGATTTTGAAAATAACTGTATTACAAGAAACCCGCAGTAATGCTCTTTCCCCTTGTGCTGCGCCAACCTTCGAAGTAATTCACGAATCGTGATACACGTCAATGTCAAAGGAGCTCGGCTCTTAGAGTTTTAAACAGATTGATGACGTATTGTCACTTAAGTTGTGATTTATGATACTTCCCGAACCTTTTTTAGAGCACTCTACGATCGTTTTAAAATAAACCTCTTGCTGGATACGAAAAGAAGATTATACTGACATGATTGAATGCTCTAGACTCGTTAAAATTTTGTTAAAAACGCATTAGAGTAACTGCTGTTTAATCAATTACTAGGTTTTTTAAATAGGACTGATAGCGCTTCGTCTATAATCTAATTACGATCGAAAACTATATGTGTTATATAAAACATCTAATTCTCACATTTTACAATCAAAATCATATTAGACATTTAATCAGCTCTGTGTATTTGAACACGAGAGATAATTTACAGATACATAATGGGTAATACTTAAACTTCATAGTATTGTTTTAATACATATCATTAAACCGACTGTGAACAGAGCGCGAAACTAATTTAAAGATTAAATTGGTATTTTTTATCAGTTATAGGCTTGACTTCGATTTTACCTGATGTTAAGTGAAAATAAGGTAGATGGTTAAGCGTATTTGTCCAGAATAATTCTGGCTCTCGCATATATCACTGCCAAAACGCAGTATAGCTATAATGACATAGATGGTGGTGGCTAGCCAGACAAATTAAAAAACCCTTCCACCCCCAGACCCCACTACTCATAGAGTCTGAGAATCGAAACCGGGACTTCCGCGATATAAGACCTACAGTAAACCTATGCGCCACGGAGGCAGTCAAAAGTCATATTGTATGGGACAAAATTAATATTTCCTGTTATCCTAGTGTTAGTTTTGTTTTTTAATTGGCTAACTTAGAGATAGACTCTTTCTAAAAGAAATCATCAAAATCCAGTTTCAATACAAATTAACAGGTCCAAAATGAAAATGCTACTTTTTCGAACGCTATCCATGGCTCTGCATAAATACCAACAAAAGGAAATACAATTCCAATTAAAAACTTCTTCCATGTCATCAGTTACAAAACCAAATAACTTTGTGCAGTTTTCAACTTAGGTGAAATACAAAAATCTTAGATATTTAATATTGTTATAACTTTGTTTTTGAGTTAAAATAAATACTTGCTTTTCGTTTACTAGGCATCAATCGATACGATGTCTTTAACATATTGTATATCCGCGTGGGATGGACTGTTTTGAAATCGGTCCGTACTTAAATATTAATCCATAATATTGTATTGTAGAGAACGGTTTGTGGGCAGACAGTTACCGCCGCGCCACTGAAGCGACAAAGCGTCACATCTATTTTAGTCGGTCATGACCAAGACATCATTGGCGATGTACAACCTCCAAGCATGATCTTGCATTTGTCATTATGCCGTAACGTAGGCATTGGAATGCGGGAATTTATCTCGGATCTTGAGATCTCTTGTCATCTTGTAAACAGGCAATGATTCATTACGTCGGAATCCATGCGCTTACGACTTTGTTGCTTTGCCTTATTTGAATATTGTATAGTGTATCATATATCAAACTTCTATCAAGCGGGAAATGCTACAATGTCCGGAGGATGTATGAAATTGTAATTATTTGCAAGTACATAACAGTGTCTCTTGTTATTGTTTGCCACGTTTCATGTTTCTTGTGGCATAAGTGCTTTGGTTGGATTATAATAAATTTTTATAGCACTTAAATAATCAGTCCCGTTTTACAATTGCTTCTCTCATAACGACCAAGTCCCTGGTTCGATTGCTGGGCCACCCATATATGTTCGAATAGTGGCAGTTCTCCGAATCCGATTGGCTAGTTACCACCTTCATGTAATCACCTTACTGCCATAATAGCGCGTTTTTGTTTTATTTGTAAGTTTTAAGAAAAAAGTATTTGCAGTATAAACATGTGTTCAATGTATTCTGTTTTTATTTTTCTTATCCTGTGACGATTATTTTCATAAGACAGAATCATTTTAAAGCTATTATAAGAGCATTAGGATCATTTTCATTTTTATAAATTACTTGGTATGGAGACATGGATCATCTCTCAGTTATGCAGCAAAATTTGATATAATTAAAAAAAAACTTAATTACCCAGCCTTCACTGTGATACACGTGTAAAATAATGAAGTCTCGATTATTACAAAGATTGCATGTAGTAATATAATGCAGGATGCAATGGAATGAATTCTATGAAAATAGTTAAAACCAAAAAAAAAAACGATTGTTTTCATAGTTTGCATAAAATTAGAGATATAAAGAATGTGACGGAATACAATAAAAAATTATTTAAATCGAAATCTGAATTTGATTTTAGACATCAGTAAAAAAGAACTTATATTTGACTTTAATTTGTTAAATATTTACGAAATAATGTGCCAAAAAATTTTATTGTAATATTATAAACACTAAATAAGATTCTGCTATTCAACGCTTTTTAAAATTTAAAATGAGTAAGATAAATATTGTATGTTATATAGTTATAACATTGAGTTTGCAATACTGAAACGATATGCGACTTCTTTAACCGCTTGATTGAATGTCACACCTACATACCCAAATATCTAATTGCACCGTATAATTGATGATTGACAAATTTGGGCTAATTGATAAATAAATTAATAGTGAATTCAATGTTGAAATTAATATATAAAATTTAAATTATTATTTTAACTTTGAAAGTTAAATCAACCGAACAAATCACCAACTTAGAAAATATTTTATTTTATAATCAGTATATGAGCGTAAAATAATAGTGAATCATCACTAAATTAATCATTTATATGTAAAATATATTTTTGTAGTTTTTATTTATAATAAAAATTCTAATACGACATAGATGGTGACACTATTGTCGAATTATAAAAAAATAATTCAAACAATATATAGTTGCGTATGTATCCGTAAGGACGGCGGAACGGTTTATTTATATACGTGAAGAAACTTAAATTTATTTATAAAGTAACGTGTTATCATAAGACATGTGTGTAAATGAAAAATGATTTACTCGAATTTTTATTCTGTAATTGTAATTGTTAATTTTGATTCTACGTTTTCCAATAATCTATTATAGAAAGTAATGTATCTTCGATAAACCCTTTTAGAACCTTAGTACTATTTATTGATATCGACCTCTTAGTAAATTGATTGTTGACAGCTAACACAACATAAAGCTTTATCGAAGATCCCTACAAAGGTACGGGGTTTATTAAGTCCTTGGGGCAATGCTTATTGATCTCGATAGGACACGTCAGCAGCAATCTTGTTAAAGCAGCGCCCACGGGATATCGTGTACTCTCACTTCAGAACTTATACGCTCAGTTATTGTGCACAACTGTTACTCCACTAATAGATTAGAAGAGGTTTGTAATGTTTAAACGAAGTATGCATGTACATCGGTCGATTGTAAGTGATGCGATTTATCCATGTAGTGATACTTAAAATTGTTACGTGCAAAATATTTATCAATAATGCATTTGCGCAAGCGCCTCTTTTATATTGCACAGCGTAGAGGTTGTCGGGAATTTGACCTGGTGGTAATTTATATAATCAAACCGCGAGAATTTAGTGCGTTGTTTACTCAATAACAACATTTGTACTGAGCCTCGACTATTTTGTACCATTGCAGTGTACATAGTAGGTAAGAATTCTTTACAGATAAGTGTATAAATTTATTAATATCTATCTAGTTGTAATATATGTTTTTGGTTTGTCCTATGTAAATGAATGGCTAAATAAACGAATTTCTGTCTATCTATGTACTCTTAAGATTGTTCGCTTAAAAAGTTTTGACTGATTCACTGTCTGAATGACCTACATATAAAGGTACAGCCAAAATTATTGTCTCTAGACTTGAAATTTAGTGGGTGTGATCTTTGTGATGTGTAGGTAGGTAAGGAAATTTAACTGTTAAAAGGGGAAAAATCGTACAAATTTTGATGAAGTTTTATTCCATGAGTGGATTCGAAAATTGGTATAGATACTAGTGGGGGGTTAATCTAAATACTAAATAAAAAAATATCACGGCCAGAAAAGTGGGCAAGTGACGGCTAGTAAACCTATGTAAGATATCACTTTGAGATATACTCTGAGTTAGATGATAAGTCTCACTGTCCTAAAAGATTACTAGCGTATTCCCGTTATGCAATAATGGCAGTGCATATGACGCTGCGGTGGAGACTATCTTAACAGCCTCCAGCTAGATAAACCTACCATAGATAGTAATGTGACTGGCCATTGTCAATATTATTGCCTTTTATTACCACTTTCATACAAATATTTCATATATTAATGTTTAAATACAAATCAAGTTGAATGTTTACTTATATTTTAAATAAAATAGTGATCACGTTTTTACGCAGTTGATTTGTCAATGCATAAATGATGTACATACATTATTATCGATTAATTTGTAGCTCAAACTTGATTAGACCCTGTTGATATAAAACAAATCTTACACATGCAATTATTTTGTATCAAATACAGCAGAACATAGCATAACGATCATTGAGCATAAGAGCAAAATATATTATAAAATAATGAGAATCACCGAATCGTTCAATGAAACTTTCCGTGATTATTGTGATTTAGAATTCTTTGCGTTCGCAGCTTTATGTTGGTAGAATCGCAAATTTTCCCAAACTTATTTCCTGACATTACTTGTAGTTTCTTATTTTAATTTCATTCCGCTGGTAATTTTTTTACTTATTTTTTCGCACTAAACGCATTATCATACATTATATTAATTTATTAATCAAGATTGTTTCTTCAAGACTGCACATCGAATTATGCTTCATATGCGAAGATTGACTATATATATTGAATATTCTATCATTATTGTGTATTTATAAATAAATATTTATTCTAATATAACTTCCGGGATAATCACAAAAATGTTAAAAGGTGAAGGAAGCGATAAGAATCAACATGATATTTTATTCCAAGTGCACAAACGAAAAGAGAAACATTAAGTTATAGTATATTTCGCATTAATGACATACTCAATAATAATTGTCAACACATGCATCAAGATAATAATATAGTCGCAACTAAATAGAGTCTGTATGTTGGCGGTGTTAATTACGATGTATAAGTCTAATTGTTGTCAGTATAATGATAACATTTAAGTCAAAGTGGACGTTACAAGGTCATATGTAATAATGTATTGCATAATATGTTTGAAGGTAAAGGGAAGGAAGTGTCCCGCTTAAAGCATTCCGTGCGTTGTTCATTACTATGACAGGCGTATGTAGAACAAAATATGTGAGAATTCATATGTATGCAATACTTGCTCCGTATATAAAATACACTTAAACTGCCTTTGTGGTGCAGTGGTTTACTTCTTGCCTTATAAAAGGGGGTCTCTGATTCGGGTCTGGATGTTGGTAGGATTTTTTAGAAGCCCGAAACCGAACCCTAGCTACAACTAGCAGCCATAAAAGCGTTGCTGTGCCCCGGTAGTCATAAACTTCAGCGCCGCGTTATTATGGGCGAATACACTTCAGTGTCTACGGTATTATTGACACTTAACATCACGTAAAATTGAATACAAATGTTAGCTCATTAGTGATAAAAAGTGCTTTAATAAGTCCTGTAACTATAGCGTTTTTCGATAAAGCTGTGCAGCGTGTGATCCTTTTTTTTACACTATTAGGTTTTGTTAATTATAATCCGATGTACTTAATAAAGCGAACATAGGACTAAGAATATTCAAATTAAGTAAGTGAGCTAAGTGATACGTCTGCCGCTAGCAACGTGGTGCTGGATGAAATATACTCGATTCTACAGTACTTAATTGTGCTCGTGGAGATAGAGTTAGACAAAATGCGTTACATGTCACTATCCTAATTATATTGTATACTATTTGCACACTCCTATTTGGGGATAAACAGCCACTGCATTGGCTCTTATTTTGATGGTTTCAGTTAGAAACCTGCCAGAACTGTCATCGACATTATCTTAAGAATAAGTGGTTCACGTATATTAGTATGTGTCGTTTCTATCCAATAGCCAATAAAATGTTCATTATTAAATTTCTCTATACGGTTATTTATATAGAAATAGTAATTTACAATGTTTTTAATCAAAAATATCGACAAAATGAATATCGGACTAAATAAAATTTCGGTCAGTTTTACTTTTCTTGAAAAAATTAAAAACCTGTACAAGAACTTCGAGTAAAATAAATAAACACTGAAACACGAAATATGGTTTTATAAGCTGAACTTGATATATTTAAGCAAAATTAATACGTTTCTCTATTCAGTTTTATTAACAAAGTAGAGTTTTTTAATAAGCGCTGTGAAAATGAGACAACTCAGCACTTCAAAGTAACGATGGTGAGTATGGGATAAACGTTTCCCTCATGCTCGTTTATCGCAGTTTTTTTCTAACCCCTCGTTTACTTTATAATAGATTCATGGTGAAAATTTTTAAATATTTACGCGTACATTTAATTACAATCTTTTGATTTAAATAGTTATGTGCATTTCAAATTTTTATTTTGGGAAATTTTTATGTACCTGCATCTGCATATATTTGCAAATGTAAAATCAAAAGATTATAGAGCCGAAAATACAAGTTTTAAATATTAATATCTTTTAGATTGTCCCTCTGTGGCAGTGGTCTGCTTTATAACAGAGATCCACGGTTCTATTCTAGGCCCACAGTAGAGTTTGGATTCTGATAGAATGTCTAAGGGCCCGC
>DWQX01000036.1:0-76914 GCA_018245475.1 Pharmacophagus antenor
GCACTAACTTTTGGAGTTTTATTCAATATTGTAATTTTTTCAAGGTGGTCTCAAACTTTTGGCCGGCAGTGTATATCTGTTTAGGACCGATTAACACGTTCCCAACCAGAGCTTTTTTGAATATATTCCCTTGCGCTATAGTGAGACGCATACAGAATAAAGTTTCATAATCCTTTATTCGGCAATTAAGAATTAAACTAAATTTTGGTTGGGATTATAGTTGTATGTAATTATTTCAAGCTTAAAGTTATAATTTTAGATAACACGTGGTCAAAACGTTTCATAGATAAATTCAGCGTGTACGCCCCACGTGGCAGAAAACGTGTTAAACCTTAAATTGGAAATCCTAAATCAATATGAGATGGAAATATTTCCTTACCATAAATTAGACTTTAGTAAAATTTTCAGATTTACTAATATTTTATTTATATTGAAGCATAGATTTCACCTGTAATCCCTTCGGATTTTGGGTTAACGAAACAAAATAAATAATTGACGAGCACATTTCGTTAACAATATTTTGTTCCAAATTTATACCGAAAAATATAGTACGTTTATTATATTAAAAGTCATCTTACAAAATTGATTAAAACTGTTTCACTAAAGCCTGATCAATGTCATAACGATATTTTTATTCTAATAAAATTCAATGTTATGCAAAATAAACTGGCATTGAACAAAAATTATAATTAAACTTAGGTATTAAAAATAATCTTTTAATGATGATAATTTGAGTAATTACCGTCAGAGGTACATAACTTGTCATCACCAGGATTATAGTCGACTAAAAATCATCTTTTTTGTTGTATGAATAAGCTCTGCTCCGCACTACCTTCACTAGTCTTGTAATTTTTTGCTCTGCTTGTTAATGAATTAAAAATTCTTACAGGGCAATCGCATATGCAGTAGTACTTCATCACAGAAGCAAAAGTTGAATCTCAGTGGTGATAAACTCTTCATCCAGTTGTATAGAGCAATGATTGGTTATAATTGAACCGTTACAGCTATTTAAAGTGGTTTTGTTTAAATATTCGTTTATATATGTTAAAAATTAAATGTCTCCTCGATTTCATATAATGTAAAGACAATGTGGACGTAGGCAGTCAAGCGTCCTCGCCAAGAATATTCTGACTCTCATTTGTATTATGATAAACAGAGCAATTCTGTTATGGCAAAAGATTGACATTGAGGGTGGCAGCTAACGATTTAGAATCGAAAAACTGTTACTCGTTTGGCTCCGGTATCGAACTAGAGACCACTGTATTACAGTAAACCACTATGCTACGCCGTTATGTAACCATTACATAGTTTGAAGGACGCTTTAGTAGTCAAATTCAAGTAAGTTCACCAGCTACAGCGTCCTTTAAACAACATTGGGTAATAACTCTCAACATCGTATGTTTCAAAGCGACGAGTACGACGAGTATGATGCTACATAATCCCCGAAGACTAACTAGCGCTTCGTGGTTATATTAGGTTGGGGAAAAAGTTTCTTCACATTTTATATAAAAATTCAAAAGGTTCTTTAATGAAGTCTATTTACATTTGACTAAAGTATGCAGGTGAAATTTTGTTGGATAACTTTTTGTCATCTTGTAGGAAGGGACGTGATCCCATTGCTATAAAAATTTTGTGGCTTCTGATCTGATGTTTTGACAGTCCCCTCGTGATGTTAACCTGACTCTGCCTAAGAAATTCTGCAGAGACCGGAACAAGTTAAAAACTGGTGCAAGGTCAGTATTATACGGCGGATGTATTAACACCTCCGAGCCAAACTCATAATTGCTGAGTGGCTCTAGATGTGTGAGGTCTAGCGTCATCATGATGAAAAACCACACCCCTTCTATTGATTAATTCCGGCCGCTTTATCTCAATTTTTTGCTTTAATCTCATCAGTCGTTCGCAGTACAGTGCAGAATCGATGGTCTTGCCTGGCGGTAACAGTTCATAATGAATTAAGCCCTTCCAATCCTACCATACACAGCATCACCTTGTTGCGAGTTAACCCGGATATTGCCAGTCTGTGAAGCCTGACCGGTTTTTGACCACGATCTTTTTCGCTTGTTCTTGTCGTAAGTGATCCACTTTTATCATCAGTTATCAGCTTCTTCAAAAATGGTTTGGTTTCATTATGTCGTAATAAAGAATCATAAATAAGTACACGGTTCTTTAGGTTTCTTTCAGTGACCTCATGAAGCACCTAAATATCGAGGTTTTATGTGTACCCAGCTTTTTTTCAAATGCGTCAAAACAGTTTTGTGGGAAATTCCCAGTTCTTCAGCTACATCGTGACTACTAATATGCCGAGCTAGCTCATTTTTCAAAAATGGCATCAATTTTGTCTGTAACAAGGCGACCAGAGCGACGTGCATCTTTGATATGAAAATTTCCGGATTGAAAACGCTCAAACCAAATTTGCGCTACTCTCACAGATACTGCATTAGGTTCATAAATATCACAATTTTTTCCACGGCTTGTGTTCCATTTTTACCTATTTTGTAATAAAATTTTAAAGTGCATCGAATTTCTTCAATAATTCACTTATTTTAACAATAAGAATAACAAATTAAAATCACACATTTTCGTAATTTGAATTTAGAATTGTCTTCTTTCAAATTAAAACTTTTTAATGATACCTTAACGGCCCAGATACAAATGATATAGCCAAAAAGATTTTATTCATACATCATAGTTCATACATACTATGTGCGAAAAGACTTTTTCTCCCCGACCTATTAGACAAGCTTATGGACACTGTCTGGTTTCCTCGAATGTGGCAAAAATCTGTTATAACGGACAGTATTTGAGATTAAATGTATACTAGGGACATACTTTAGTGTATTCTATATACATTAAACATAAAACAGTATCCGTTAATATCGACATACGTTATTATTAACAGCATTAAAAACATTGTTTTTCTTATAACAAGTAATTATTATTTTTTCTTTCTCGTATAACGTTAAAAATATTTATTTTAATAGCATGCTGCGTTTTAATTCAATTTATATTACCTCTCATTATTTTTTGTTATAGAACTAATATAGAATAAGTATGTGTATCTTCACGTTCATTAAATTCAAAATCATAATTTTAACAAACTTATGTTTTTGAATTTAATGAACGTTTTCTAAAATGTGTTATTAAATGTTCAAATACAATTACATAATGACTTCTAAAAACATAACAAGCAGTACATAATAACCATCAAACCCAGTAAACAATAGACATTGTATTAACACAATAAGTCGTGGCTATTTAATGTTATGAAACCTCCCACCATAAAGGTCAACCTAATAATTTTAACTGATTAAAGTAAATGTGTGTGCAGCAAAACATATCTTAAGCATTTAAAATATATTTACAAAGTGACATCTGTCTGTTCATATTTCTTCTATATACAATAATATACATGGCCAGCTACATATCAGATTTCAAGCACTGCGAAAATTGAGAGCATTGTTTTAATAAAAACTCTTTAATTTTATGTATAAAACACTTTTTATTAATCAAATCAAAAAAATATTCTTAATCATTATTATCCTATAGACCTACTGGTGGACAGAGGCCTCCTTCATAGATTAACTTCGATCGCTGCTAAGCTGTATATTTACCAACAGCCAAAAACTTGAAGTATTTTATTCAATAAAAAAACAAACCAAAAAAATATTTGGCTAGCAATTAATGTCGTGTTCATTTGATTACTAAACTTTTTAATGAAAAACGCATTACATAGCAACCAACTTTATTACATAAACAACACTTCAACAACTTCATGCTTACAAAGACGTGGAAAGAATCAAACATAGCCAAATTTACACAACCCCCTGTTGTTCTTAAACCAAAAACATAATCACGAGTACGATCACAGTCACAGTGACAAACATTCCACCGAATAAAATGTATTTATCTTGAACGACCCTCCGCTCTATCAGGGATATTGTTGCATTCGATAGGCCGAGTGTATTTGCCAAATCTATTAATCTTCTGTGAGCACCTTTTAATGTATCTCTATTGTACCTTAAAGTCTGCAAAATATTGGAACCTGAAAAAGTTAATAAATGGTCAGTAACATTAATATTTTGGGACAAATTACAAAGATATACAATAAAAGTTCTGATTTATTCGCTGTAAGAAATGCAATAGAAATATAAAATATAGGTGTACCAGTTTACATACAGCATATTTTAACTCGAATTCTTAAAATAGCAGTAGGAATTTTTTATTCAGTTCACGTGATATCAGAATTCTATTAATAATAATTAAACATAATTATTAATTACATCATGTATACAAATGTCTATTCAATTTACTACATGCTAATAATTAATAGGCGATAAATAAAAAGATCAATATGCTACGTTTTAATCATTTTATATCGTTCTAAGCATGTTATCTATATTCAAAGTCATTTATAACAAATTAATAACGCATATAAGATTGTTTTACAACTCGACTAACGACAAATTAAAAAAAAAACAGTAATATTTACACATTTCTGCCACAGTCTTTGTTCAGAACTGGTGGTGTTAGGAAAACATCAATGTGCGTTAATCAAAAACCAGTTTGTCTTTCAAGATCATTAAATAACAATTTTAATTTTACTGCTGCCTGTACATTTTCACTTACGTGACGGTTACACTTATAATTTTTTGAAAAACTTGTTATGAAAAAAGTGAAAAAATGGAGTGATTTCATAACGGTTTTTTAGTTTAAGTTTTATCTGACCAAAATTCAAATTTATGGTAATATATGTCGTATGTATTATAAAGTTTTAATTTACAAACAATAAACTATAAGTGAAAAAAAAACGCAAATATGTGGTAAGTGTTTTATAATTTTTCACTATATTTCTGGTACTGTTCCTTAACCATCATTGTAAAGGTTATGTATATGAACTTGATCAAACTAGTAGAAGCATGTTGTTCAGATGACGCACGGCAACCGTATTACATTATACACCACATGTTAATGTATTTGTATGTATAGCAAACAGGTTAATATAATTCTCTACTCTTCATGTGTGGTCTCTTTCTACACTTAAAACCCAACGTGTTTAATATAGCGTAATAAAAATTATAATATACTTATATTTTATATTAAGAAATACGTTTTTTTTATATTATAAAATGTTTTTAAACAATTTGCCCTAAATAAAAAAAAATTGTTTCTCAAAATTTCACAAAAACACACATTGTAATAATAATATTTCTTTTGTATGCTGCTACTATAATTAAGTATCGCAATACAATGAATTCAATTTCAAAAGACTAGAGTACATACATTTAATTTAAAGTAAACTAGGGCCATAACAGTGGCTTTCCAATATTTACATTGTACTTTTGTAAAAATTTACTGATGCAATTGCTCACACAATATTTGTAATTAAAATAGTGTTATATATATAAAATTAAATATGATATCAAAATACCATTCAGCATTTTGTATAAATGTAAAATAACCTGAATATCCCCACTAATATTATGAGAGGATTTAAAAAATAATGTGGTCAGTGCAATCTATTATTTCATTATAGCACATAAATTATGGATTATTTTTTTAATACAAAGGAATAATATAATAAATGAAAAAATATAAATAGCTGTAAAATGCATCATAATTACATAGACAGATACAAATTATTAAAACATTTTCTAGGATGTAGGTAAGTGATAATAAAGTAATTTTTTTCTGTGAATCTGCTCATACTACAATTTCATGACTAAGCACATATATAGCATGAAGATAAAATTGAGATTTATCACCACTAATAATACATACAGGAATATTTTAATAGATTTTTTTATTACTCTCTTTTGTACTACTACTCACAAAAAGGTGACAACTAAATTGAATAAAAATATATAATATGTATTAATCATCCATTTTCAAAAGGCAAACAATAAACTTTGGCATCCTAATACCTGAGAGAGGTCTACCTAGGTTCTAATACTATACTTATTTTTGGTATTTAAATTATATTAATCCTTTGCACTCTGAGTGTTTATTTATCTGAGATTGCCGCAACTCTGTGACATTTAGGTGTTAGAGCCTCTGACTATAAAATTGAACTTCTGTTTTACTAAAACAGATCACTCACTGTTGGGTTTCTAACTAAATTCATTGAATGCAAACTATACCAGTTTTTTTAACTGAAATGAAATCATGTAGTGCAATAGTGGTGCCTACACAATGCAAAGGGTTAATATTGATTCTGAATCAACACATGAATGAGTAAAAATAATTTTTTTTTGCCTGAATAATAACAGCTACTAAGTAAAATTTATTTCAAAATGTTTACATTAATGTAAACCTTCAATTGATTACATATACTATATTGCTAAAATAAACAAACCTGTATGAAGCATTTCATCAACATTTCGATGTGAACTTTGTAGTGATGTTTGTTCCTGTGCCAAGAAGTCAACATTAATAGCAGTGTGGTCATTGCCAAATCTTCTGCTCAAAAGCTGTTCTCTGTCAGCCAGTTCTTGTTCTCGCCTTTGCCGTTTATTTTGGGCATTAATAAGAGATGCCTGTTAAGTGTAATAAACAACATATCAATATTTACAATCTATTAGTACATTATTACCAAAAAGGTCTTTTTCCATTTAGCCATAAGTTTAAATCATACTGTCTATATGTATTTTTTTATTGGCAATGAATTAATACTTGACCTTATCAAAATTAAGTGACAATGAGGCCAAAGATGGTAGTGTGGTTGCCCAGAATTCCCTAGCTGTAAAATGTATGACTGCGGAAACACACCAATGCTGTTATGACAGCACAACAACATTGAAGGTAATAGCTAGTGAGGTGAATTTGAAAAAACCCTACTGCCATTCAGACTCCACTATTATTATGTTGGCTGGCAATCCGACCAGAGACCTTGTGTTGCAAGGCAAGTGGAAAACCCTAGTATCACAAATACAAATAATCAATATAAAATGAAAATCAACAAATATTTAGTAAATAAAGAAATCCCTTAATGGTGTTTAATAAAATGTATACCTGTATATGCTTGTTGTCATATTTTAATTGATCAACTCTCATTTTTGCGATAGGCCTTTGATTTATAGGTGTTTTGTATACTAACACATCCAACCTTTCACAATTTCTGTAAAATGTAATGATACATTAGTAAATAAAGCATAACATAACTTTAGGAAAACATTAATAGTATTAACATAAAGTAGTCAGGAACCAAGACAGCTAGAGGCTCTACTTAACCACTTTTATATAAATATTATGGATGTAGGTATTATACAGAGTCTTATCCGATCCATCGACTGATGCGGATAGAAGACTGTCATTTGATCACAGTCTTTAAATAAAGGTGTCACACATTTTAGAATTGTATCATTTTATTTTATTATTTTTGTTTTTGTTATATATAGTAGATGCAATGGGGTGAATATATATCTTCAAGTAAAATAACAGACCACCCCAATTAAAATAAATAGAGAATAAAAAAATACATTAAGTAAAATGTTTAAAATGTAGACCTACAGATAAATCAGCAATTATTACGGTTATTTGTAAACTTACGCATTAATAGCATGAATTTTTGATTGTATTTCATTTTCAACAATCTCCGAAGGATCTTTTTCTAATTTATGGAACAAGTCAGTGGTTTCTTGAATTAATTGAGTTGTTTGATGATAAAGTTGTTCCATTTTTTCACCTTAGCAAATAATTCATTGTAAAAAGTTTTTGCCAAAAGTATTAATATATTTTTATCTAACTATAACTATTT
The DNA here is from genome assembly GCA_018245475.1 of Pharmacophagus antenor. Taxonomy (NCBI): domain Eukaryota; kingdom Metazoa; phylum Arthropoda; class Insecta; order Lepidoptera; family Papilionidae; genus Pharmacophagus; species Pharmacophagus antenor. The sequence goes on from DWQX01000036.1 coordinate 7,757, forward strand.
CGTAATATTATCAGAAGTTCAATTAAATAAATTAATTATTATAATAATCCACTTTTCGCTCATATTATGTCAACTAGAGGAAACTGTCATGCTGACGTTAATGCTTTAAATTTCAACTAAACGTGGCACATTGTCATAAGATGTGCTGCAATCTATTTGAACATAATGTTTATTATCTAGTAGTTGTAATATAACATACATAATTTCAACGAACCTAAAAGATTTGTTGTGCTATTTTGAAATGTAACATTTGTAATAAAAATCATAATTATATTAACTAAACAGCTACCAAATGTTAGTAGAATTCTTACTTATTCTCTATGGTTAGTTCTAATGCAAAAAACAAACTTAAGAATAGGCACTATGGTCTCTGATCTTTGCTTATCCTGTATAAAGCGAGTTAAACAACAACATACCTATGGTTTGTCAATGGTACCAAATTTACACCTATTACTTTTGCTTAAATAACATTTATACATAACTTATCTGTGTAGTTAATTCATAGTATTGAAGTGTTGGATTATTATTGAATGAGTAACTAATTTAAACGTCCAATAAAAGTATTTTGATGTAAATTTTGTGATAAAGTTAATTGTGAAACAAACAATGGGTGATGCTTGTCAAGCCTGTCTTACAAGAATTCCCCATGCGACACTCATCGCTACAATTATGTGCTGCTTGGGCGTGGGGGTATTTTGTGGAACTATGTACCGCGGATCCACTCTATCTATACTGATGTTCGATAAAATTTTTCATTTTCGTCTCATTTGGTTCGAGGCGTTGCAAATGATTTTTATCGTCGGCAGTGCCTGCATGGCAGCACTTGGATTTATGCTTTTGTGCTTAGGATGTTTGACAACAGGTGCTACTAGGCAAAAGGTTTACCGAGCTTGGAGAGCACGAGTTGGTGGTAGAATTTCCTGTGCAATCTTTATGATTATAACATACATTCTTACTTTTGTATGGATTGTACTGCTTGGATTTCTTGTTATTACTACATTTTTATTTACCATATTTTGGAAATTATGTTCCAAACCTAAAAACACAGATCTGTCAACCTGTATTGATTTTACTCAATTTGATTTTATGTTTCCATCAAGTGTTAAACAAGAAGACATGAAAATCTGTGAAGCTCATAAAATCAAATGGTTTTGTAAAGATTATGTTGAGAAAGCTGAATTTATGTTTATTCTTGCTATGGTTTCTTGTATTCTTGTTATATTGAGTTTAGTACATTATCTTATGTGCTTATCTGCTAATTATGCACATATTAGAGATCATGAGAAATTCCAAGAATTACAAGAGTTACAGTACCTTACAAACCCTGATTTACATGCCTCTAAAGACCGTTTCTAGTATATGGCCCGTGCGCCCTTGTTGCGCTCCCTTGAGGCTTCTACTAAAATGTGACAGTTTTAACTATTGGATTAGTTGAAGTTTTTGTGTTCACTTACAACAAATATTAGAAGACTGAATCAGTGGATACTCTAACTGTAAATCCACGATTGAACACCATTATTTGCATATCTGAATTTAATGATTTGTTACATTAGTTTTCGACACCTAGCTATTTTATCTTTTATACACATTTTGACATTCCATTTAATTAGGTACTAAGGTAAAAAAAAATATTTCAAATCTTTTTACATATTTTTACCTAGATGTATATTAATGTTTATTAAAAAATGTTATTGTATTTTTCTGTATTTATGGTCTATAAATTTTTGATAACATGTCTGGAAAATGTTAAAAATTAAATAAATTATTTGATAAAATAAAATTGTTAGTAAAGTATAACGATTAATTTGTACACATATTGTATGGAAAAATTTAGTTATTGTTTGGAAGCTGAAAGTTAAAAAATTTTACATGTTAAAGACAAAATAAAGATAAAAAGAAGCTAATTCATGGTACAATTTTTTGATACCTGTAATATTTTAAATGTGTACTATTTAATTACAGATAAAAATTGAACAAGTTTATTCAATATTAAGTACAATGGTTCTAGTGTATGATTAATTTTAGTGCGTAAGATTTAGAATAACTTATTTATTAGTTTTTTAGACTTTCTTACCTGTTCTTTATCTTATACATTTAGCTTTACACTAAGGTTAATATTGTACATTATATACTAGCGCTATTATTAAATTTAATATGAAAATTTTCACCATTTTTGATAGGATTCAAATTACATTTGCATAGGCTTTTCCAATAGGTATAAGGTCAATTAACTCATATTAGAAGTATAAATGTTTGATGTATTCAAAAAAGAAACTAAAAATAATGGTTCTAAAAATGTAATCATAGACATAGTAAGGACAATAACAGAATATTGAAGTTTATCTGCTGAAACATGTCGTTTTATATAATGTATACATCAATCCACAAATGACTTCTACAAAAATATGCTTAGCTTTTTGAATGGGTCTATTAGTATAGAGTTTAATGTTTACAATAAATTTTGTTTATTTACTAGTTTATTTACTATTGTTCTCCATAAAAGTTTGTTTATTAATTTACATAATATTTAACAACAATCCCTTATGTTACTCTGCTAATCTGAGTGACTAGAGAGTTGAATGGTGTCTGCAACATGTGTACTGGTTTAAATAATACAAAACTTAATTTTTTTCTTGATTACAAATTCATACCTTCTTTTAAACAAATATAATTAATAAAAATTTTAATAGTTATGTAACTGAAATAAATTGGGTCAAGAATTAAGGGATTTTTTTATGAATGTAAGGCCTGCCTTTTTGTCTCTAAGTTCGATTTTTCTATCCTTGACATGATAGTACAAGAAAATACGAGGACCACAGAGAGAAGAGATTATCTTTTTGCTATAGATTGTTAAGCGCTTTACACTTAAAATTGAATAGCTCCATCTAGTGAATTTCACACAATCATATTAAGTGTTAACTTTTAATCTCAAGATAGCAATCCTAACTCCTTTGGATTATTATCAATAATCTAAATCAACGGTTGACAAGCTTGTGATTTCTTGCTTCTTTTTACCACACGATCTTAGGTTTGGGACTCAACCGTGACATTTTATAGGAATCTAAGAATATAATAGAAACAGGTTTACTGAAAGCAGTAAAACTTTAAAAGTAGTCTACGAGAAAAAAAATAATATTTGGTGACCTCTAATCTAAATCGTCAATCACTTCACCGATAAGTCACAAGATCAAAAAACTATTAATCTTAGTATCTGCCAGAGTATGAACAGGTATTTAACTGTATCCTTGCACTAATAAAAGGTGTAATTTTTTTATAAAAATGTTCAGATTTAATGAACTGTCTGAAATGGTGTCCAAATAACTCTGATGACAACCTTCGATTAATAGCGAAGAAATTTATAGGGGTTATATTTCCTGGCATCCTTTTATTAGTGAACAGAACTAGTCCTATTAATATTTACTGTAAGCTCCATTAATAACCTCACAATTCTACGTTATCAAACTTAAATCACCACAGATAATAGCAGTTGTTTTGATGAAACTGTTTAAATGATTTATTGATAAAAAAAAGAGTTTTAATGTACCTTTATATGAGAAAAGTAAAACTTCTGGTAATTTTTATGCGAATGATCAATAACAAAACGTTTGGAAGTGATGACGTGCAGCTTTTTTTGTGTTTCCGTCACCATGTTATTGTGTAAACTTTGTGAGCAAAAAAATACAGTAAAAAAGCTTTTGATTCTAAAAAACAGGATACGTATTAGACACACACACACATATATATATATATATATTTGCGATTCCATCACTCTTATTTAAGAAAACGCTCGTGTATAAATGTACTAAAATCAGTTAATAAATTTCCCAGGTTTGATATAAATATTAAGTTAAAACAAATTCGTCTGTTTTAAGTATTACATAAAATATATATTTAAGTTTCTTTCCTTTAGGTGTTGTAATTAAGGTAAACCTAATACTGTAACTATGTTCTTTTGAAACAGAAACACAATAATTAGTATAATACTCACGAGCATAATGTTTTATTTATATATTTAAGTACCTACACATGTCATAATAGTCATCTACAAACCAACATACGAAAACCTTTCAAAAGGGCAACTATTAATCTGCACCTTAAGTTACTAGAAAAAAAATGTTTTAACTCAAATTTAGTATTAAAGTTTTAAAGTTAATTTTTACTTTTTAATCTTGTTTTATAACATTGTAAACTTTTTATTAATTAACACATTTATAACAACACAATTAGAGCAAATATATTATCTTATTTACGGAAAAGAACCACCATTAAGTACATAATTATGTTTAAAATAATAATGTCCGGCAGAACACCTCGAAATCGTATACCAAGGTCAGTTATCTACATTAAAAGGTTACTTTATCACCTTATTGGACATAACTTCTTAATGTACTTAGATGTATATATCTTTTGCCACAAGTAATATTGAACCCGAAAGGATAATAACAGAAAGATTTTTTTTAATTTACCATTTTGCTCTCATCGCTAAAATACTTAATAAAAGGTATTTCCCACGTTCGTAAGGAACACAATAAAAATAACATATTTGCGTTTTTAAAATGATTTAATCTTTACGTATAATCTGATAGTAATAATATTACGTATAATATAAAAATTTAAAAGGACTTAATAAGGAAATTCCCTACCAACTTCATGCAATGTAATATTTATTGTACTGTAATTTTGACACGTTCACAAACGTAGGTTATTAAAAACTTTTCAGTGTTATCACAAAAGAATACTGGAGATACTCTCTACTTAAAAGGTCATGACCGTGAAAGAAGTGAAGGTTGCGTTAGCGGCAGTTCGGCATTATCACTCCACTTTTCGGTACAATGCAATTACCAAGCTACATTTTATTCAGTACTTCCGCTAATAAAACTTAACTTATGCTTAGTATTTGTGTAAATTTCTGATAATATTGAAAAAAAAAAAGATACTTTATTCCTTGCTTTAAATAAGTAATGAATTTTAATAATCGTTTTATTAATTATGGTATTATAAATCTAACTCTGTTGCTTTCTGTAACATTGCCGATCGCTTGCCAATTTTTAGGTTTAAGACGCCGACGCACGCCTACATTTAGCTTGTTCAACCATTTGTAACTAAATCTTATTGACTGATAAACTTTTAGACGATTGTTCGGTTCTTTACCTCTACCCATTCATTTTTAAATAAAAGAAAATCCTGTGCCGTCAAGAGTTGTCCAAAACTATCGGATGGGGGAATTTCTTTTTCCGTACTAGTCGATAATGTATTAATAATAATTTTGTTTACATTTATTTGCATTTGAAATTAATTGTATGTAAATGAATAAAAACCATTATGAAAAACATGTTATTTAAGACATTTCATTAAAAAACCTTTATGCTTTATTTAACCATAAATACAATGAAGGATGTGATCATGCTTCTTTTAGCAAACCGACTTAAAACCGGCCCTTTGGGATTTTCCAGATCAAGGTACGAATCATCGGTTTGCTACCTTCTATTGGTAGCAATCGAAACCTTAAACTTATTATAAACAAAGAAAATCAACGTATTATATTTAATTATAATTAATATCATAGATTATAAAACAATTGTTTCCAGCAAGTTTTACAGCATTGTGTTTCGTCTCACAATATTATAGTTGTGAATATAATATTAAATACGCCAAACAGTCCATAACGATCACATTTGAAATGTGAAATGAATACTTTTAATAATGAATTACTAATGCACATCGTTTATTCCCATCTTTTTGTATTTGCTCTGATGAAATGTGGTAATGATACTATCGTCATCATTTTAAGGCGACTACATAAAAGGAGTACTAAACTCTTTGTTTAAATTGTATAACTCGTAAAACCCTCATCTTTTTCATTTAATCAATATTTGTCATACTTTTTCATTTCCAGAAGTAAACAGATGGACGTTAGAAATACAATATATCTTAATCTTATTCTATAGCATACTAGCTCACAAAGGGCTGAAACTTTTAAGACGTCTAAAAAAATGTTTTTTTTCAAGACGGCTTGTGTTTTACATTAGTTTGATTATTAAGGATAAAATGTTCCTATTTTAGCCAGGTTTAGTAACATTCACACGCATAGAGGAAATTTACTTAGATATGGTTGTACGTGCCCGGCCTCATCCTAATTTTCAATAGAACGGAAACTGATTCTTCATAGAGGTCAAATGCCATTTCATGGTCTTAGTAAGGATATTATTCTGTGTTTACGACATACAAACAAATTAAATCAATAGTCTAATATTTAAGCCAAACTTTATGCAATTGTACCTTTTTTATGAGTATTGGACGAAGTAGATCCGTCACCCAAAAGAGCTAAGAACCCGAGTAGGAAGGGTTCATAAATGAAGGACAAATAACATGCGCGTCGAATGGAGAACTTCTTTCTAGCATTCTGTTATAACAAGTACTACTTTTTAAGTTATAGGTTTAAGTTAAATAAACGGTATTGACTACAGACTTATTCACTATGTAATCATTACGGTATTTTTCATTTTCATATTATTTAGCTATGGTGAAGATAGAAAAAAACATACTCTTAAAATATTTTAATAAAGTTAATCGCATTTTGTATAAACAAAACTGTATAAACAGAACTTTACAGAAAGGTTAAGACTGCGAAACAATTCTTATACATTTAACATATTTTATAAGAAACAAATCGGTTTATTCACCGGAACAATATATAAAATGCATTATTAGCGATCAATGTGTCCCAAACAATAATAATTTAACCTAAATAGAAGGTGCGTTGGACTAAATGCACTTTGCCCTCACTTTATAGGTCTCATAACAATTGTCTTTTGACAATAGTCGTTCTGATCTGTGTTAAGCAGGTATTTGTACACTACAATATTATTAACATTTTAAAAAAATAAAATAGACGTACTATTGTAATATATACATAAGCCACTCATGACATTAAAAAAAAATTGACAGTCATATATACCCACTTGAAGATTTTTTTAGTGAACGTTATTTTTTTATATATTAATACCAGACTGCCATCATTATTAGTGTTTTAATTTTAAAAACATGGAAACATATTCGAAACGCATTAATGGTAATTTATACGGTTACACTTCGATACAATTTTATCGAAAGTGTGAGTAATATCGTCTATATCATCAAATGTGAATGACGTTTCTTTTTTACTATTCTCTTATCCTATTTAATGGCATTAGGAGTGAAGTGAGTGAGCTTGTAAAGTAAATCATAAATATTTATTTCCGTGGTGGTAAAACAAAGATGTAAAGAAACCGCTAAGTGGAATTTTCTTGATTGTACGAGGAACGGTTCGCTAAGTTAACTCAGTCATTTGTGTACCTTCGCACTGATCGCGTCAATCGGACAAAAAGGTATGTGCGCTACGAAAACAATCGGCTTTTAATAATAGTCTTTTAATGATTACTGGAAAAATTATTAATTAAACTATCGTTATATTTTAATTTCATATCCAGTTAATCGTTATTTTTATAGGCATTTTAGGTACAGTGAGTGATAAGCCCCGCATGTCAATGTGATTATAATTAAATGATTAATACAATTTCATAACTATTGTTACGTGCTTGTATAATTTTTTATATCAGTTAAACAGCGCGGTTTTATTCGATAAACACGTCTCTTGATAATGTCCAATTAAATCGTTTCTAAATCTCTTGCTATTGTTTGTAGTACGGTTCGTAATAAACTTATGCTAGAAATATCTTAAGAGGTTATTAATGCAAAACTTCCAATCTGTGGCTTATAGTAATGTCCTTTAGAAGAAATAAATCTAATCGTGAGAAATTCCCGCTAGAACGTAAAGGAAAAAGGACTAATTTGAATTCATTTTTTAAATCTCCGAGCACCGTAACGTGTACAAAAAACGCGTATGTTGTGTCTACTGCACCGGCGTTAGCAGACGCTAAATGGAATAAGAATAGCGAGGATATTACTCTAAATAAAAAGGTTTCTTCTGAAACTACGTCATTCATTATAAGTAATGAATTAGTCAATAATACAACAAATGGCATTGAGTTAAAGCCAAACCTGAACATGTTAATTTCCAACGGCCAACCCACACTTTTCGAATCGGATGGAAGTCAGTGAGTAAACAGATAACCACTTTTATGTACTAAAATTACCTTCATGTTTTGATAATAAGATTTTACTATTACATTAAATTTTACATGAATATCTTTTATTACAAATGTATAAAATACTATGGTAGTTTATGTGAAAAAGCGTATTTTTTAGTTAGAATTTAAATTTTTTTTATTAACCCCTGAAAATAACAAATGTGATCGTTATGGTTACCAAATCTTTAATTACAAAGATTTTATTATTTTTATTTTAACACTACGGTTTTTAAGTATAATTCCCACGAATTATTAGAGTACATTAAAAATGTGTTTTATGATCATTAACATTATATTCGTTCTTAAAAGTAAATAAATACCTTTTAATCAAAAACATAATGAAATATTGATGAAACTCATAATCATAGGTACAAAGAATCAATTCTATTTTTTTTATTGTTATTTGAACATTATAAACATTACTTTTTTTATAATTCACAGATATATTAAAACAATAAATTATTAGTATTTACAGTTTTCAAAACGTAAATATATTTAAAAGCAAAAGAAAAAGTTTTCTATCATTATCACTCTCATCAGGTTTCACAATTACTTTATATACAAGAGATTAGAAACAATAATAGTAATTTCTAAATAATTAAAAACGTGCTTTATCTCTGATTCAGACAGTTCAATAAGACGACACATCTTAGTACATACGTCACTTGTTGACTACTTTATTTGCGAATTAAAAATTTCTGTGAAGCATTATTTTATTTTTAGTTTTTATTGTCACATCACAATAGATTAAAAGAGATCTATGTAGTTTCCTTTCCTCATAGTGTTGTGGTATTTAAGATTGTGTGGGCGATGGTACATCGAACATATTAATAAATATAGTACTCTGAATACTAATTAGAAACAGTACATATATTCGGTAATAAAAATAACAATTAATAATTATAAATTAGCTTTTGTAACAGTATTTATTTTTTCTTTTACTAAAGAAATCTTAATATTTTATTTTACACACCGGGATCAATAATGCGATTAGTCATTGTTTCGGAATTTAATGATATTTAAAGACTTGTCTTCGTAAAAAGATAAGTCTAACTATTGTATGATAAAAAATATATTCAAGGGTTTCAATGTTACAGACACTGAACAAAGTAGAGGTATTATTATTCACCGTATAGAATAACTTAATTTATTCTTTTATATTACTTCTCAAAGTAATAAATCAATGTTAAGTGTTTTTTGTTATATCAAAATTACAGTTTTTCATTTAATTCATAGGAATATTTACACGATACTAATACCGAAAACGAAAATTGTGAAATGTCTAACAATTTTGATAGAACTATCATTTCTATATAACTAAAGATACAAGAATTAATTAAGAGGGGCGGCTAATATTTAAAAAAATCAGTTTCACTCACAAGTGTTGGAAACACTTTAAATAAACTCTGTGCTTTTAGCACCTATAATAAAAATTTGAATTACATATATATATTTATATATGCTATGGCAATACGTTTTCCAGGTTCAGCTAGTTTGGAAAATAAAAACGATTTAAAAAAAATTTACGCCGAGTTAATAAAGGCTGACTGAGAACAAAGCACGTTAATTTTTTGTTACTTAAAGTTTCTTGTGGTTTTAAGTAGCAAAAACAGACATGTTATTTCATTTAAATAATTTGCTTGTGAAATATGTGAATTCATTAGATTCATCTCTTGAGTGTGATAAGCAAACGTTTGTTACATAATTATATTATGTATAGCTATGTTGGATATAAACTAAAATCAATAAAAGTTGTATACATCGCTATTCGATTGAAGAACTTTCGTGAATAACTTGTCAATTTGTTGTTGAAATTTAAAGTACTATTTGTAGACGAAAATGAAACCATTATTAATACAGGATATGTAAAAACTGCTAAAAGTGTAAATAATTAACACTATTTATGCCATTTTTTGTTTTCAGTTTTGGTCGATTCCTAATTATTTTGTATTATCATTAAAATTGAGAGTCATATATCCTAATGGTAAAAAAACCACCAGCATACTGATACATACCCCACCACTGACAATCTGCTGCCTAAGAGCACCGTTGTTATGCAGTAATCATATATGTAGTAAGTTAGCCAAATCTGTAGATGTGAAATGCAATTTCTTGAGAATATAGAAGGGAAACCATTTCTTTGGATTTTTTGTTTGTCTATCTGTCTGTCTATTTGTCTGTCTGTCTGTTTGTCTTTTTGACCATGAATCATGCAGAAACTTCTGAACGGATTTTCACAAAACTTGGAAAATAGATCCCTTACTGTATATAATAACATTTAGGATACTTTTTATCTCGGAAACATTAAGGTTTGTTGCGGAATAGTGAGTTAAATGATTTTGAAATACTAAATTTGATAATTCAATAAATTTATCTTGGTCCCTAATAGAGAAAACTATTAAATTATGGAAAAATTCACGGAAAATTATAGACAATTTATTGAAATAAGGTAAAAGTTACTGGTTACATAAACAATTCTAAAAATAATTACAATAATAGTAAAATCGTTTTGCCTGTTTTTCAGATCATTACGTGATTCAGTCTACCTGTCGGTATAAAAGCTAACACGCGAATCTCTAATTCTTTTTGTTTCATGTAGTTTCTGATTTTTTTTAAAAAAAATACGTGTTCAGATTACCGGACGATTTCTTTGTTTTGTGCAAGTGTTATTAATAAATTTTAATGTGCGAGTATTTTAATAACAAGGCTGCCATCTAGAAGATCTGCTTCGGGATATTGCAAATCATTCCACTAAAGAAGAACAAGAAATGGCTCCAGAAGAACGCCGCACAGTATGGCTCGACTATATTCATCTCAAACACATGAGTAAAGAGACGCAATCCGTGAAACGGATAAATTAGAAATGAGCAATCGTCCAGCTCATTACACAAATTAAAAATATTTCAAGTATTGATTTGAATCAGTGTTTCTATACGATTGCACAATTGGTAACAACACGTATCGTTTGCATTAGTTCAATGGAAGTCGTTTGCGAGCACTATGGCGCATTGAAGTTTGCTGAAGAAATGCTCAGTGTGCTGCCTTAACGGTAAAGTGAAATTGCCATTGTTGACTCCGCCATCTTAATCATTACAATACTTGAGGAATAATTTTCCACCAAAAACTCAAAACTGTTTTCAAATAATCATTAGGGGAAGATATTATCAAAGAACATGGTTATAATCCAATATTCAAAGTATTTTTATTAAAGATAATTACTGGTAATTTTCTTAAAAGTATATGATTTTATTAAAAAAAAAATAGCTCTAATGTAGATCTTTGTTTCTGTTACTAAAAGAGGTACGACAACGTTGTAAAAAAATGTGATTATATAAATAAGCAATACTGACTACGGTTCCGACTTTACAGATTCATGATCAGATTTACCAATATATTTGATCATGTCGACCTCTTTTGAAAGCACACAACATAAATATACTTGGGCAACATGGAGGGACAACTTAATCCGCGTCAAGAGAATAGAAAAGAATACTCCAATGAAAAGAACAATTCTACAAGATCAACAACATGCATTAGTTAGGGTGTTCAAGACTGCGTTAGAGCGTATGCCAGATGATGACTACAAAGTCGTGACCAAAAGCGATAAAAAACTATCTGGAACACGCAAAAGCTTAAAGCTCTAATAATACATGCAGTTGCAATCCCAATTCTCGGTGAAAACTTGGAAACGTGATTTTGTGCTCACATGAGACGTGTGACTGGGAAACTGTAAAATATATATGAGAAACTCAGTTAATGCAACAAGATGGATATTATTTCAATATCAAGATTGTTAATGCATTGAATGGTGACTATCAATATCAAAGATCTTTATGCCAGAATGACTTAAATTTTACTCAGTTTGGTTGTAGATCTTAAAGAAAATACAGGACTACTCCCAATTTCTTAGAAAGTCTAATAATTGAATAAGATATAAGCAACTGTTGGGTTGGAAAATATTGAACAAAGAGCTGGCAAGTAATCTTAAATAATATATAATAATCTCTTTAAATATGCTAGAAGTGACCTTAGGAATTCAAAGATAACACGATTCTGTACAACCTTTCTGAGAATGCGGACGTGAGTAACTTCTAAGATACTAATTTTATTGTTTTTATTTCAGGTGGGGATAATATCAGGAAGATTAATTATTATTCGGACAAATATTTGTTGATTTTGGCGATGGTTATGCAATATCATATGGATGGGGATATGCGTCGAAATTTCAAAAAAGAAGCACTGACCTATGTCCGTTATCATAGTCGAACAGATCTATTTATTATTTTTGTTTAATCCTAATGAATATAAATTGTTCAAATGCTGGTTCCTGAGCAAACATCAAGTGATCGCTACGACATTGTCTTCAAGCAAGAAATCCGGTCGCTGATGAAAAACATTGTAATGAAACGATACGGGGAGTTTAGGTATCCAAATCTCCAATATCAACTATTAAATCTAAGTGGTCGATATGTGAACTGTAATTAGACAACTTGGCGTATTTCTTTTCATTCTCTATTAACGAATGTCATCAAACTGTAGTACATTTGGCGCTGCATATGGGAGAACGGTTAACGAATATATTTCACCGTGTTTATTGTCAATTTGTTGAAAACGATAATCATTGGGACATGACTATGGCTGAATTATTTACTTTTGCATCTCCAAATCAGATACGCGCAGTATTTTTTATCATCAATCCGACGTTGTTTGTCAACGACTCTGTATTACCTGTGGAACAAACAGTCATAACAAGTCAAAACACATACGTCGAATTCATGTCCCTTCAAGAAATCCAATCATAAGGTGAATGAGGACATATATAACTAGTCTTTACTGTTCATCGAAGGTATATGTTATCTCATATACAGAAATTAGACAGCTTAGAAATGCCAGCATCAGATATAGGAATGAGTGACGCACTTAATCACGAGATGGAATCTGAACGTCAATACAATCGACATGAATAAGACCAATCAATTTCAAGGAATATGCCACTGTCAAACCTTTTACAGAAGATAGTCTTTGATACATTGATTGACCGCAACTGAAGTAGGAAATAATACAATAGTTTAGTTCATATTTCTCAAATGCCCCCAGCAGAACTAATGAATTCTTCATGTCATTAGATTTGGCCAATGTAGTGTGAGATTTAACATAGCGGTAGTAGTTGCTTCTTTTGGTAAGCCTCCACATTATTAGAAGTGTACCGTACGGCCCATTCAGCAATAAAACTATCGTTAAACTTTTAAATTACTGAAAAATCGATATATAATATTGTGAAACAATCAGCGATGGGCAAAGTTTTATTACATGTAAATTCATCATCTTAGACGTATGCACCATGGTGCACAAAGGCCCATTAGACACACAAGGGTGAATATACCGACCAAGATTTGCGCAATGACTCGAGATGTTTTGGAGGCGCGATGATATTACTTTCTATCCATTTTCGCCAAACAGTATCAGTCATTCCAAGTGCTGGTGTTGAAACTATCGCTCTCTACAAATCGTCAAATCTATGGTGCTATTTGAAGAAACTTCGACTGACGGCAAACATAAGGGTTGAATTGTTAAACCATCCATGTGCTGAATATTACTCCACGCAATTGCTGCCTATTGATAATCGCCGTGTTCGTTGCGACAATCCTCAAATGTAAATTTAAATTTAAGGAAGTTGTCATTCCGAGGATTCCGATGATCATAACATATATGCCCTTATTAAATGAATTCTTTTTTCGCTAGGTTTGCTTTCGCCATAATTAAGAAATAACAAGGCCAATACTTGAGTATGTATGGTTTGAAACTAGAAATGCGTGTTTTTCTCAAGTTCAACTGTACGTGACATGTTGACATATCCGCAAATCATTCACTTTGTTTTTTATCTAAAACGAAAAATGTCATATATCACAAGGTGCTTTAATGAAGAGAATTAACTAGATTCCGACCGCTGCAATCAAATAATTAGCTTTCAAACGTGTTTTGCTAACACGCCCTTGAAGTATTTGATTTCTGTACTTTCATTAACAATATTTGTTAAATTACTATTGAACTGAATATTTTTTATATTCATTGTATGCCATGTCTTACATAAAGTCCTAAATTAACTTCAACAAAAAGGAAAAGCGACATTCATTGATTGTAGAAAGGTACGAAGATCGTCGGCTAAGCTAGTTATAAATAAAAAGACTTAAAGTACAATGATTTGTATAAAATTGCCTTCATTTTTACCCTACATATTTCAATTACATTTTTAAAAGTTTTTACAAGTATCAATGTCGATACAAATCAAATTTTTACAATAGGTTATACACTAGGGTATTATTATTCAATTCTGAGACACCCACAGGGTAATACCATGCCGCCACCGCACCAAAAACACTAACGCGAAAAGGCATTTTATTATTACAATTATCAATAAATATAGATGTTGCGATTCTCTTACTGTTTTTACTATTATTACAAAAATATAATGAAAGAAAAAACACAATAAATTATTCCGTAAAGTCACGCCAACCACAGCCAATGATACCCATTAAAATAAAAAATAATATTTTATAGCTAAAAATAAAGAAAACCTTCGAAAATTCACTATCGCAACACCCTATGTTTCTGTCTTTTCTTTAGATGTTTTAAAATATAATATGTAATAATTACTCGTTCGTTTTTCTAATTGAATTAATTTACTAGTTATAGACTTTGATTTTTTTATAACAGTAAAAAGCATGATAAATAGTATTTCTTCATACTTAAACTTCTATATTTTCTTATTTAAAACAATTCAATAATTTTAAACAGAATTGAATACATACAAGAACGGAATCCTTTTATGACAAAAACATGCATATAGTTGGTAATTTATTATATACATTCTGGCTATACAATTACTGATCATATTAAATGTGTAATATCTTTATAATCTGATAATAATTAGTGTCAAAGTTCAATTACATGAGGAAATAGCGGTGTAGATGAATTTATTCAATGAATTTATTTACAAATTAAAAATATTCTCTAAATAAGGGCATAAGAGTATTCTAAATTTGTAAACAGATTAGTTGGCCTTTATTAGTAGTAGAAGTGATTCAATTTATTTTGATAAATTCAAACGAACGGTTTCCTTATACTTTTCTCGTTGTTTAATTTTTATGTAATTAATAATGTTTGTCGATAACAACGGTTGCATGCACTCGTCATTGACCTATAAATATCATAAATTACATAGAAAATATTGCATTTGTAGTGTAGGAATCATATAGTTCATGTGCCTATCTCAGCCTCTTTTCACACTCGTGGTCAAAACTCAAATAATGAAGTTAATTTCTAAATGAAGTAATATATTTAAGATTGTTATACGTTTTACCGAATCCGATATGATTCAGCGACTGTAGATATCGGCATTAAATGAACCATATTCATCAGCAGCAATTACAATAATTTTAATATAATGTGAAATGTTGTTTTCAAATCAAATATCCTATTAATTTTTAAGACGTAATTAATATAACATTGATCAGTTCTTACAATTGTACCCTGACTAAGAATTTATAACTAATAACTTATTTACTACTCATAACATCTAATAAATATTTTAACAAAAAATCTTAATTTAGAATTTAAGTATATATTATAAATTGGCATACGAAAAACGTGTTTGGTTGTTTTAACCCTAACAGTTAAAATTATTTCCGTAACATTGTAATGAAACAATTTTTACATAACAAATAGTACTAACACAAAAACATAATGTCTACAGACTTCTTTACATACAGTTATAATGTTCACCTCCGGTAGCATAAAATGTCAATGACCTTAAAACAGGATGGACCGTAATTTAGCTACGTTCGGTGAACTTCTCAATTTCATCTTTTAACCCCTGACTAGAAATGGAGGGTATAACAAAGTGTGCGTGCGTATCTGTCACTCTTGAACCTCATAGTTGTTAAATGGCTTTACCGATTTAATCTAGTTGGTGATGATTATAATATTAAGTATGAAATAGTGAGGGATTATATAATCAATCAATAGATTTTATTGTAATATAATTAGTTTTGGTCTTAACAGTTCAATTTCAAATCAATCTGTAGTATTTTACAATACAACATGAAAAGGTAGTCGATGTCAGTCATTAACAGACAAATTAGTGCCAAATATGCACACCAACAAAGTAATATATATTTAGCATAATTAACTTTCTTTAAATTGTTACTGCATATATTCATGTTATTATTACAAATTAAATAAAGTAGATACTTTTAAGTCATATAATATCGGAGAACATAATAGTAGGTAAAATGGGATTCTGAACAATAACATTTGTAATTGCGTACTTAACGAAGGAATATTACTACTAGGAAACTTTATTTTTTAATATTACCAGTAAATGCATTTTAAATGTCACGGCTAGTCATTATATTTCCTTGCTGAAAGTAAAGTTCGTTCGGCAGTAAACAAGTTTAATTAATTTAATGCAGAAGTCTCCAGTATTAACATGTCAGAATTGGAAAACTTGTCAATGTTTATATAGTCCAACAATTTCTTTGTCTTTAATTTATAAATAAATAATAAACACAACTCTTTTTACACGTACATTTTACATTATTTCGGAGAACACGCAGTATATCAAAAGGAAGATGTAAAGAACTTATAGCGTGTATATTCAACACCAGAATTCCACAAATAAATTAACTGTAGTTTGAATGTATCTTACAGTATTTTATGTGTACAACAAAATAAAATTGGATAAATACTGTAATGCGACGTCAGTGGGTTTACAACCCACATAAGTTTTAGAATCCAATTCTTTATAGCGAGTTCAGTGCTAATAGAATTGTCTTAAGGGAGTACTTACCCAGGCCCGTGTTAGAAAAACTTCATAATTTTAAATTAAAAATTAATGTCAATTGATTTTCACCCACTGCTATAAATTATCTATTATAAACATTGCTTAGTCATGCATAAATTTTTAACGTTAGAAAATGATCGTAATTTAAAAACTAAATATGGACAACAATCTGTATGATTCATATGTTACGACGTTTGCACAAACACGTTAAAAACAAGGTATAAGAAATGAAAAATAGATAAAAATTTCAAGTCATATCAAAATGAAAACCTTCGCTGACATAATGTCCACTCAATAGAACAAATTTAGTAGAACATTGCCCAATAAATAGAAATAGTAACATACATAATTTTCATTACTACAAAAATTCAAATTTAGGTGTACGTAAAGACAATTTCATAAAATTTAAAAATGCAGTCATCAAAGTAGTTTCATAGTAGCGTATTATAATTGTTATTGTTGTAAAATTTTATTTTTAATAAATTAACAATAAATAAATCAATTATAAATAAACAAAATTAATTTTTACATATTGTTATATTAAAAACAATTTTGAAATAATTTATACATAAGTTGCATAGCTTGTGATCTCCTGTTCACTTGAGCTCTTAAAGACTTAAAATCATGATTTCATTAGAGTTGTATATTTGTTTTGAAAGCTCGATATTTAATGCAACAATTAGAGATGTAAATAAATTCACAAAATATTCAGGCAACAAGCTTTGTATATCAAAGTATATCAACATCTGCAATCACTCTAACACAGCATTTCTTGCCGCATAATAAAGACGTGTACTTCCCTAATTTATATTTAATATGTTATTTTATAAAAAGACACCGTAAAAAACTCATCCATCAAAGTGCAAAAAATCCACTTATAATTTCAATAGGCGTATATTACGGCGACCTTCGTATGCATAAACATGATTATTGGTAGTTGAATTCGTCATAACCGGTCAAATTTACAGCATTAAGCTTAGCTATTATGTGAAATAATAATGTTATTAAAATTATTTATTAATATAAAAATGAAACTATATCGTATATAACCTTCTGTATGTATTTTATAATGTTATACTACACAGACCTATTAAAGCGTTATAGCTATGATATAGAGACTATTTTTCATATTTTTGTTTAACATTTCGTCTCTATTTTGTCCTAATCGAAACAGTTCAAATAAACAAATTTATGCCACAGTTATCACAGCATTTACCTATTTAAGCCTATTTTTCATTTTACCTCCAATGCTTAGGAAAAAACTATTATGATAAAAAATGCGCATTGATCCTAACATTCAGCCAATAGCCATTACGAGTAACTTTAAGCTACAGCTTGTAAATTAAAGATTACAAGTTTTGACATTATAATAAATATTAATTTTTAACAAATCTATTTAAAATGCTCTGTGTCGTTAAATATTGTCATCTGGTCAAAAAAGATAAATTAATCAACAGTTAAAAATAACATTTAATGAGAAGTGAAGTTTCTAGAAATAAGTATTTCTGAAATAAATAAGTCTTTAAAATCAATGTTATTTTCTCTTTATCAGGTCAATTCCAATTCCGGACAGCTTGGCAATGGACCCGTTAGCGCCCACAGCTCTCGCGGTTTCTTCAGACTTCATGGATCGACTTGGTAGTGGATTGACCTTACTTAGAGATCACGGGAAAAAAGTACAAAAGGTATTAAATTAATACAATTTCTTTTTATTAAGTATATTAAGTGAACAGAAAAAATATTAATAAATTAAAAAGGTTTGGTGAGTGCATTACACGTAACATTATTTATTTAATTTTTTTTTTTCAATATGTTGCTTAGTCACGCTTTATTATTTTAGGTACTAAGTTTAAATGAAAGGTTTGTTCCTCAACTAACAAAGTGTGTAAGAAACTCTTTAAATGAATTACTAATTTGAACAACTTAAGACTATCTTTAAAAGTTAGTTATTTAATTAACTTTGAAATCTTTTTCATTTTTATGTATTGTTTAAGTATTTATGGAAGAGCAAAAAGTTCGAGGTTCTAAAGAAATCATTGAAATCTCAAGTAAACATTGTTCTCGTGGATGCTCAAGATTTACCAGACGACATTTCATCTAGTGCAAATGGCCTTTACTGCAAATTTACGTAAGTCATCAATCACATTATTCTGTTTTTAGAATCAACAGTTATGCTGTACCTACTCCCTTTTCAAACAAATTTTAAGTATTCTTAGTTTCATTAATAATAAATAAGAAATAATATTATAATCAAAATTTGGTAAACAGCCTTGTTACGTCCAACAATCTCACATAAGTTTACAAAAGAAAATATCTAAAATTCGTCCAACAAAACCAAAAAAATACGAACAATTTTCAACTGTTGCATAGATTTTATTGTTTGAGTACTAAAAACATTTCCTATCGTGTCATTTAAATAAAAAAAAGGTCAAGATCGATCGTTTTTTTTTTCACTGACAGGAGTATAAATAAATTTTGATGGGATATCAGTAACAACGCTCTTTTAATTTTGCTTGGTGAATCCCAGTACAATTATTTTTTGTTTTATGTTTAAAGTTTGGGTAACGAATCTCATAAATCGAAACAAGTTGTTAAATCGAAACCAATATGGCGGGAACGATTCAATCTTTATATGTATGAGGACACCAATTTGGAAGTCAAAGTGTGGCATAAAGGAAAACAAAAGACATTCATAGGCAGGTAAGAAAAGAGATATTAAAACAATGGTATTGAACATGATATATTCCTATAGAAGGATTTCTTAATGATGTGGGTAAATAAAGTGATTTATTTAATATAGAAGAGTACGCTTAAGACAGAAGCTTTACTCAGAGCTCCTTTTATATCTTTTAAAAAAGTTTACCTTGGCAGCCAATTCAGTGCAATAAAAAAATCTAATTCAATACTTCCTTCATCGCACAGCGGCTGCCGCTTACCTTATAACGTGGAGGTTCCTAGTTCAATTCCAGGACTTATCACATAACTGCTTTAATTTGAATGGTGGTAGAATTTTTCAAACTCGGTTGACAAGTTACCACCCTCAAACCCTATCTGCTGCCATAACAGCTTTACTATGTTACCACCGTCATATGATAGACAAATTTTTTTGGACGAGCACGCTTTAACCCGATACTTCCATTGTTATTTAACATTATATGAAAATCGCGTCCTACCTTATGCAATTGTAGGTCAACAATTTTATTATTACATTAATAATACATTACATTTAATAATATCTAATTTAATTAAATGTGTACACAAAATAAAACTGTAGAATTTCTATATCTGGTTTTAAAAAATATTTTAAAATTAATTATTATAGAAATATGTTCAAAATTTATCAATCATGAAATGTAATCGTCCTACTGTTTGTCTGTGTGTGAGTACTCGTGTTCAATATATAACTTAATGTGACTAGAAAGCTAATTACTGGTCACAAAATTCTCTTCCAAAGTAAGATATCACCGGGTGTTAGAGCGCATCGGCTACTTACTTAACACGTTCCCTGCAATACGGGGCGTATACGCCCTATGTTGAATTTTCCTTTTAAAAAGTTTTGACCACGTGATTTTTAAAATAATTACTTTAAGCTTTATATAAATACATACAACGTTAATCAATATCAAAATATACTTAAATTGTTAATTACTATATGAAGAATTGACAAATTGTCTTTTACATGCGCCTCATAGAATCGCAAGGGAAAAATATTCAAAAACTGGAATGGAAGGAGAACGTGTTAATTTATTCCTAACAGGCCCTTTTTACTGAGTAACTATTATTTATGGATTTTATCGCATTTCATTGCTATCGAGTTCCTCGTATTAAGTTTTAGCTTTATCCATTATGTAATATTCTTGAGAATATAAAAACCCAGTTTTATTTTTAATTTAGAGTAAACAAAATTTATAGGCTACATAAAAAAAGCCAGAGAAACGTTAATTATTTTATTTCAAAACATTACATGCAAATAAAATTCCGAAGATTACTTTATCTGTGGCCTCATTAAATAATTAAATTGGCTCTCAATAACATTAGATTAATTAACGTTATTAGGAATTGTCAATAATTAGAAGCAAATAGCCATATTCCACATTGCTAATAAAATAAATTCCTGCTGGCATTATTCCAATGTTACTATATGTATAATTGGTTTATTGTGTACGTGTTAATACTTATTAATGAAAAATGATACAACACACCTCATACTGAAACTTATTATAATCTTTGTACAATTCTGTCTAATAAATTGTTGAAAAAAGTTGAAAACCTTATAAACAGATGCGTCATCGATCTATCCCAGCTTGAGAGGGAAAGAACACACGAACTTTGGCAAGAATTAGAGTACGGGCAAGGATCTCTTCATTTGCTAATAACTTTGGGCGGATCAGAGAGATGCGTGTCTACGAACAGTCTGTCTACAGTTCCTACAATACAACGTCCACTAATAAGTGATGAAAAATTTGTAAGTATTTTTTATAAAGTGAGTTTTTAAGCGAAGCTTAATGTTCTTTACTTTTTATAAATCATTAATGTATTTTAAATTGAGGTATATCGTAAGGTAATTATAATTGTAAGGTAGGTAAATTGTTTGTGACGCTTCTTTCTGTACTGAGGCGATCAACTGTAGTAGGTTTAAAATATCATTTCAATATTAATAAAATATTCTATCGATATTACTCGAAATTAAAATTACCATAAACATACCCAAAGATTATTATGAATCTAACGTTCACGGTCAGAATATTATTGACAGTAAAACTTAAGATAGAGTACTTTAGACTGGTGAAAACTATATATTTATAAAACAATACATAATGGTGCTATTTTTGCATTCTTTTTGAACCAATTATATAGTATGTAATCTGTTTAAATATAACTCAAAACTTGTAACAAAAATGCCATCCCTTTAATCGTTCTTTGATTTTTAAAGTCTCTAATTTTAAATAATTTACACTTAATGAGGAAAGAAGACGCCATACATATAATCTTTTTATTTTTAATAAATTTGATTTAACGCAGTCATCTTAAACCATAAATTTAAATTGACTTTACCTCCATTTTATAGGAATAATACATACTCATAAAAGTATGTCACGATTTTCGATATGCTAATGATTTTCTTCTGACAAAGACATAAGTAAAAGAAAAACATTTGTGTCATAGATTATTAATAATTGTGTGTACAGCCATGTCCAAACCAGTCACGGAGTAAGCATATGTAACTTTATATAATTGCCATATATATTTCAAGGTTAAAAAACCTAAAGTTTACAACCACGGAGTCTTTAAATCTACACAACAACATTAGACTTTAATACAGCTTAATATTTTTTTACGAGCCTTCTGCAAAGCTATATTCAACAGGGCGTTTTATCTGTATAGGTATTTCTTGTACAAGTCATTGACACTGCACGAAAGCAATCAAAGCTTCAGCTACATATTTTATGAATTTAAAAAATATTTTATTAACCCGTGTTGTCATGGTAGAAAGTAATTCTTGTTATAAATATAATCTGAAAATGTTAGCTTGTTTTAAAATGATTTTGTTTTAATTAAAACAAACAAATGTAAAAGTTATTAAACCCTTCAAATAAATATTGTCAACATATGTGTTTAAGCAACTTTTAAGAGCAAGTACTTCAAAAGATTTGCAATACAATACTTACAGTACTTTATGGTTATAAATAATTTTTATATATGAAATGGATCCAAGAAAATAAATTATGAACAAAAAATAAATTCTAAATGTCTCTAGGCTTTAAACAACACTGACGTAACCTAAGGTCGTCAGCATAATACCTGTTTACTCATGCTATGTTGTGAAGTTGTTATTAGTGGAAAAAATAACGTGTAACGTTTTTATATCAGGCATTTGATTTTCTTTGGAAAATCACAAAGATGAATCTGTAAAAGAACAATACAACAACGATATTTGTAGTATTTTAATTTTATAACGAACATAAATATTTAAACAAAAATCGTGTTAAAATGTTTAATTTATTACATTAACCATTACACGACCCGGACTGCACTATTTGGGCTATACTAAAAGATTAATTTTTTATTCTTATCACAGGACAAGTTTCTTGTCCTGTGATAAGAACTCACCTATGAAAATATTTGCCTTTATTAAAACGTCTCAAAATTGACGTGGTTTATCACATTAACAGATATACCTTTACTTTTAATATATATTATCAGGTTAAATAATTACTATTAACACTCGTGTCAAATAGACGAGTGTTTTTTTAGGTTAAGTAATCTATTTTAATTATATTCAATGGTACACAGATATGGTATCGGTTGGAAAACGGTTGGAACGAAGTGGGACAGTTATCAGTAACTGTACATGGTGCGAGAGGGCTTAGCTCTCTGGGTCTTAATGGAAACATAGACGCCTATTGTGTCCTGGAAATAGACAATGCGAGGGTCCAAACCCACGCTGTTCACAACTCGTCAGAACCCAGTTGGAACAAAAACTTCATATTGTGAGTACGGATAAGATTGTATTAACTAAATACTATTAAAAAAAAATATAATATGGAAATGAAAACCAGCCAGAGTAATACTATTAATTTGCAAATAATGTTTATGCTTTTTGCTTCCTTGTTTATTCTACGAATTAATAAACATATCCTTTCTTTTAAAATGGATATAAAGAAACACTATCAACAGGTGAGAATAAACAACCTGTTTTAATATTTTTTAGCAGTTAAATTTTAACATTATTTTTAAATAGTACAACAATCGTCTAAAGTGTTGTCTTTTTAATCTGTGACGCTAATTCCAACAAAGAAAAATTGTAAACTAAGAAATTATGTTTGTAACTTATGTGTTCATTTAATTCTCGATTAAATAATGTATGTAATTATTTTTTTTGGTGTCTTCAGCGTAATTGTATTACCGTTTTTTAACGGGTTACATAAATGTACCGTAACATATATTATTTCTTTTTCAGTACCGTTAACGATGTGACATCAACACTGGATATAACTATTTACGACGAATCAATAATACAATCGATGAAAGGGGAAACCCTAGGAAAAATATCAATTCCTCTCTTACGAATACAAAACAACGAGAAGAAATGGTATGCTCTGAAAGATCGTTCGAAAAAGAACAGTGCAAAAGGAAATTGTCCCAGGATCCTGTTAGAAATGTCTATGGATTGGAATCCGGTAGTTTTTAGTTTATAGTCGTATCAATGCGTTCCTTTAAGAACAGATACTTTTATTTTGTTATTTACTTGGAAACTTATGCAATTTTATTAAAGCTATTCATACCTACTGCTATTCTAATCTAATATTTAGTTTTAATAATGAATTGACCTTGACCAGT
Source organism: Pharmacophagus antenor (assembly GCA_018245475.1). NCBI lineage: Eukaryota > Metazoa > Arthropoda > Insecta > Lepidoptera > Papilionidae > Pharmacophagus > Pharmacophagus antenor. Next base: position 32,069 of record DWQX01000036.1, read on the forward strand.
GTTAGCGATTAATAATAAACATTAACCGAAAAAGACCCTGATAACCATGACAGGGGATATATAAGCAAGCGTTAGAAGATAATCTAAAAAAAACCCTTGAGCAGTGCACCTCAATATCACATTTTCTTTATGTAATTGTATATAATATAGAACTTATTCATTAATTATTTTTGTGTTGTGTTTTTTTACCATCGATTGCATACTTCTCAAAATTAATCATTTGATGTTTTCAGATTAAAGCTTCGCTTCGTGTATTGAGCCCGAAACAAACTAAATACGTGCAGAAACCGCCTAAATTCAGTATTCCTCTTATATACAGTAATTTGAAGTTCATAAAAGTTGTGTTCGACTATATATATCAATTAAATGAATATTTTAAGTAAGTTTAATAGACATCTTAATGTCTTCATAAAGCTTATACAAAAATTATTTTTATTAGACGAATATGTGTTAATGTAAATGTGATAAAGCTGATAAATTCAAAATAATTAAATAGAAAAATTTCAAGAGTTTTCTTAATTGTAAATTCAATATACATACATGTGCAAAAGCATTTTGACTAAAAGAAGTCTACATAAGTTAGGGATTTCTTAAACGATGGAAAAGTAACCAAATCCCAAAGTTACATTATTATTAAGTAAATCTTAAAACAGAATTCGATCATTTCAATGAAGAAAATTGTGAGGATGTGAACAATAACTTATCTTGGAAGTACTTAATTTAAATAAAATTGCTTAAAAGAAAAAAAATATTAATATTAATTACATGTCGTACAAAGTGATTGTGTTATTACCAGAATAAGTAATGTGACATAAATATTCATTATTTTTATTTCCGCATACAAAAAGGCGTACGCTGCGAATCCTTGGTAAAACTATTGGAATATATGTAGTATTTAATAGTAAATAGCATTTTTGTTCTACACTACACAATGCCAACACGCACAAATTAATTAATTAGTATTTCCTTTGTAAAATACTTTTTCATAATATAGCTAGGATTTAGCATTTGGAGACAAAATCTTGTCTCATGTTTTGCACATGACTAAAATAACATGGTCCATGTTACGCTTGTTAAGCATATGAGTTAGTATTTTGCTTGACATTAAAAAAATATTAATTATGAATAAAACAAAAAAAAATATTTTCATTAGAAATTATTTGCAATGTTCTTCATGACCGACCCACTGGTGGATGTCATCTTCATCATCAAAATTTTTTTCATCGTCCCAATACATTTTTGAAACAGGTATCCTATACATATAACCTTTTGTCGGTAAATATAAAACCTAGGAGTACGTAAAACGATACAGTGACACTAACTAGGTCGATTATTTACTTTAGCTTTCTTTTTAAAACAGATAAAATTATATAAATGCGTACCACGCAGATTAAATAAATTCTATTTATTTGCAGGAGTACATTTGAATGGGAAAATCGTGAGACGTCAGCATTGGCTTTAGGAGCGTGGTTAATATTTTGGTACTTCTTTCGAACGTGGATGACGCCACTTCTCCTAATTTTACCTTTTCTTCCTTATTGGGCGATGTATCGAGGTAACTTTTTTAGTTACTATGTGAATATTTACCGTTATTAAGGTATTTTTAATTAAAAGTAAAAAATATTAAATGTTAAAATATCTGAAACTATATATTTAATAACGGATAATTTTATTCAAAACTTTTTAATTAGTTACAAACTACAAATCTTTGGTTTAGGAAATAACTGCACTCCATTTATACCATTTCTGACCGATGAGGAAACTACCGAGGATGATGTAGAAACGCAAAAGGTAAAATAAAATTTTGTACAATTTACATTGCATCTTTGAGAGCATGTAAAACTGAAATACATACATAAGCTTATATTTTTCATTTTCATATTTAAAAAGACCAAATTGCAGATCGCATTTTACTTCATAACTAAGTTTTTTTTTACAAAATTGCTCAGTGGTCCGTCCATTAAACAATTTATATTTTGTATTATGAAATCTTTAATCTCAAGAGTTTATTAGTTAACAAAGAACCTTAAAAGCTTATAATATGTCCGACCACTCGTCCGCGATAGTTTCATTGTCTATTTTTTGCGGTTGAACTCGGAGATTGCTCGTAGTAGGAAACTATAATTTGGTATGGGTTAACTTATTAATTAAACGGAAAAAGTGGAAGATCAACATTACGAAGAAATGTATTATGTATGATAGTCATTCGTGATATCAGGTGTCGTCGAGTAGGTGGTTGAGAATATTGTTGATTTTTACTAATCATGTTGGATTCCGATGAGAATCCAAAACTTAAGGCATTTAACTTCCCTTTTCAGCTAAATAGTTCATTTCTCCTTCTTTCAAAGAATAGCTTATGCATATATATCTTCTGCTATTTTTTATTCTAACAGGACGATAAAAAAATTATAACAAGATTGAATGAGCTTCAAGATCTTACGTTTACAATCAAAAATGGTATCGACTATATTGTTTCGGTGTTGGAGAGGTTAAAAAAGTAAGTGTTGTTTTTTAAATAATTTAAAAATAGTATATTTATAAGTAGAACCATCGATTGAATCCATACCAGAAACAATTTTTTTTTTTACAGCCTAATTAATTTCAGCGTACCATATTTAAGCTATTTAGCTATTGTCGCCCTCACAGCAGCTGCTATAGCATTTTATGTGATACCTGTTAACTATATATTCATGGCATTAGGTAAGAAATTATCATTTTTAATTCAGTTTAGCTTACGAAGCCTAAAATTATTTACATATCGTCTGTTCTTTAAATTTACGGAAATTAATGAATGTTTCTCTAATAAAATTCGGAGTAAATCTCACTAAAATTTTAAATAATTGAATTACTTTTTTGGCTACTACACATATTCACTTATTACTTTGTAAGTCACTCTTATGTGTATCTATCACGTTTAAAATAAGCTACGGCAATATATTATAAACAACACTCAAAGATAAAACCATTTATCTTACTCCTACTGACAACAAAAACATACAAAGACATAAATATGCTACAATACTTTATTTAAATTTTGGACTTCGAACTTACGTACATAGTTAGATTTTGTTGTTTTTTTATAAAAACTAATAAGTTATACCTATATTAGTCTCTTCCTATTATCCATTAAGATCTGGTATCATAAATCTAATCACCAAAATTTTGTCTGTATTAAGATACATAAATTTTCATGAATAAATGTATTTATAATGTAACGACTGATATAAAAGATATGTTAAAATTTCACAATTCACTTAATTTATTCTTATGACTAACTTTTCTAAGTCTATGGTCTTAAACTTAGCCGAAAACGCATGAAACTCTCCATGGTTGTGTTTTCACGTTTGTGGAGTCTAAGCAATAAACTTAATGGGATTTGGGGTGCGTCTAGCTGAGGAATATGTTGCATGCGCGGAACATCATTATTAATAATAATATCAAAGACCTCCTGCATGAAGCGATTTCTAATGTTTCTAAGGAAAATTGCCAAAAATGCGTGAGACATGTAGAACGAAATCGAAAACTCGGGAAACCATATTTATGCGTAGAATTTATAATTAATATGAACGACGACGAACACGATTTCGACATAGAATCGTAATTTATATTTTAGTAATATTAATATTTTTTTCCTATTTATTATGTGCCTCTTATTGTGATTGTACTTTGTTCTGTTGGAGAATAAGAGTATTATAGTTATACTTGTTAATTTTATTTTCAGGTGTATATAAATTTACACGGAAGATTTTGAATCCCAACAGAATTCCTAACAATGACCTACTGGATTTTATATCTCGCGTTCCAGACAATGAAATTTTGGTAAGGAACTATAAAATAATATCTAATGATTTTATCTGTCTTCATTGTTATTAAATTTACTATAACAGTTTTCATACAATGTACAAATACCTTTTTTATTAGAAGGACTTTATCCCAAAGTCTGCCTTATAGAAATTAACCAGTTAAGAACGACGACAAAGTTCGACGGGTATAGATGTCAATTTAGATTTGTATTGCGAAATAGTTGATGTTTTATTTTTCACCGTGAATATACACGGTGAAAAATAAAAAAATACCAACGACCTGTATGTAGAAATTGTACATATTTAGTAAAATTTATAAGTGGATTCTTTACTCTGTATTTAACGTGTAACTTGTCATTGCTTGCTTTTAATTCTACACTTTGTGATATTTTAAAAAGAAATTCCACCCTTAACAGGTTAAAAAATTGAGGAATACAAAATATATATTTATTATGTATTAGTTTATATTTTCTGTTCCAAATTTGGGTTTTTGAATTTCTTTTCATTATCGGTTTTACTTTTTGGTTAAAGGTACTTGTTTCGTTCAGAACAATTTTTTGATATCCTACCATCAGCGATAGATTTGATTATGTGCTTATTAATGTTGCCCTGTACTCTTTCCAACAATGATAAAATAATTATCAAAACCGGACTACCGTTGAAATTATATGCATCCGTCAGTTAAAAATTGATAACACAAGATCTAAATTTTTTTTTACAGAAACAGTGGCGAGAACTCAAAGTGATAGATACTAGTGTTAGCAGGTCTAATTCTATGAAGCGACGATAGTGATGCTATTAACCTGAATTATTGAATGAATCTCTTGGACAAGTGCCATAATACGAGTCGAATTTCGTGACCCTACGTAATCTGCGCAGAGTTAATGAAAATTGTGGTCATTATAGTACATAATAATTTATTTATGTTCCATGTATAATAGTTGTATTAGAACTTTATTAGGTAATATACTAATATTTTGTCGTTGTGTGCATGTAAAGAGCACTAACGTGCAAAATTTAAAGATCTGAACAAAATAAACACGTTAGTAGGCGTTAGGTATGAGTGTATAAATTAGTACGAACGTGTAAGAGTACACGCGGGAAATATTTTCATGTTCATGTTTTTTACTTTGTTCTTATATTTTAATAGGCAAAATTGTGAATGGCCCATTTTTGCTCTACTGTCGCTATTTCTTAAAAATATTTCAAATCAATAATGTAAAATGTTATGAATTAAATTTTGATTTTAGTATGTAACACAAAATAACACGCCAGATCTTGCCATCTTGAACCACTGTTCTTATAACATCGGCTCAGGAACATTTAGCTCTTTCCAATCTTTCTGTTGAACAAAAATAAGTTATAGTTAATCTCTGAAATTAGATCAGTGGTTAAATATTATTGCATTAATTCAAAACTGTTCAATGTAATACTTTACACTAATGAACATGCTGTACATTCTCATAGATTGGGAACTTAAGTGTAATAGTTTGAGTTGAATTAATAGTACTACAAGTGATTCATAATCATCTTCATGTGGTTCGATCATGTTTAAGTAGAATGTGCATGGAAGAGACTAGCATTGGTTACGGCCCAAATGGTGAAGGACACACATTAATTCAGAATAGGATAACAGTAAAATATTACAGAAAATTGAAGACAATTACTGGTATTATTACGCAAGATAAATGTATAAATCACATGTCACTGGATTGCAATATATTAAGTCTTTTTGTTGTAATTTTGCAAGTCGTTGTAAGCAGAGGCCTGACACCAGGGCAAGCCCAAGCATACATATACCCATCTACATAGAAAAATATTAATACATGACGTGATTTTTCCATATTTTTATCTTTAAGGTTGTGTTTAAACTGTAGGAATTACGATTTATTATTTCTAGTTCACTATATTACTTAAATGGTGTATGACGGACATTTGGGCTTGTACGGGAGTACCGTCACTGGTGGTAAGTGAAAAAAGCATAAGAATTGGGCAGCAAAGTGTTCAAGCTTTGCGATATTTTACGTGCATTACAATTAATGGTTAGTTAACGTTACCAATACTCTGTTGTCAGGTATTCTTGATATGAAATCAAATATATCGTTGTTTAATATTCTATCTGGATTCAAGCATTTCCTCATAAATTTATAAATACCTAAAATAAAACGTAATTGTGTTTCAATTAACCATTCCAATTCCTTTTCTATTGATATATAACACATTTGCCAAAATAATTTACTCTAGTAAAATTTTTATAACATTAAGTTACAAAATTAAAACAGTACAGATTAAATTTAGCAAACTTGTAATTAGCAATACAAGCGATTTATCTGCTTAGTCCAACTTCTGCAAGTATTTTAGAAAATAAATTAAAAGCGAAATGTCAAAAACATCAAAATTATTACTCGATCGGATTAGGAAAATCTTATAAACATAAGATTTCAAATAAGTACTCACCGATTAACATTAGCAAATAATTAAACTGCACAAAATATAGGACTACCGAAAGGAGTCCCAGTATCGTCATAAACACGAAACTTAAGAACGGTACTTTGAATGTAAATAGGCTGAAATAAAGATAAGACGTAAAGAAAGTTTTTTTTTTAATAAAAGAAACATCAAATACATTCATTTATTTTTGTTGCCTATATTATATTTTCCGGTTCGATCGAGAACCCCCTACTACATCTTTTTTTTTCTTGACATGGTCTATTTATAGTATTAATGGAGTGTAGTTAAGACAAAATAAATTAATATTTAGTGCAATAATGTGAAATTAAGAAAACGCGTTTAAAATTAAAAAAAAAATACTAGATTTCTTTTTAAATTCTGATTATAGCTAAAAAAAAACAAAGTTTAAAAGGATAAGGAAATATAATAGTTACTAAAAATTGGTTGTCAGTATAATAAAAATGGTGTATGCATCCACAATACGAAAATTTACTTACTTTATTAACCTTTCAATTAACGACACAACAATTTCTAAAACGTATGCCACCGTTGCAAGGACTTCATGAAAGTCATTAATTTTATTCGGTAATCCTTTATTTACCTACAAAATATAAATTTGATTAATCTTCTTAACAATCACAACATTTTTGCATATTTGACGGGAGAAGAAAAATTAATTGTTATATTTAAAAATTGCCAAAACTACATAATAAAGAATAATCAATAAATGTTATGTGTAGCAATAAATTATGGTAATACTTTTTGTGAAAAATCAGAAGAGGTAGGTTGATACAAATTAGTGATTGCTACAATAAAAGTGATAACAAGTGATTATATATATATATATACTGATTATGTAAGTACCTATGTATTTCGTATAAGGATAATTTACATAGATAACGTAAATAACATATAACTTTAGCTAATGTTCACTACTACTTAAAAACGTATATTTTCAAAATTACCTTATGATAGTCAGATTCTCTTTTATTTTCTATGTTCACACCGTAAACATTGAATAAGTTTTCACCTGGAAATATAAAAGTCGTATGACTTAAATATTTTTTTCATAATGTTTATTAAAATTTTCTCTAATATCTCTGTACAGTACCGTGCGTATAAATCCATGAAATGAAGAAAAGCAGCAGAAGAACCAATGGAACAGCCCAAGGAGTGAGGTGATAACAAAAAATTAACCACACTAACAATGCTAGCGCTGAAATCTCCCTACTATGCCATTCAAATAAAGACCTATGTAAACGAATTGATTAAACTTTTATATTCATTAATTTAAATAAAGAATAAATAAATATTACTTTTAAGTGAAATTACATCGTTAAACAATGCAAATGAATAGACGGGAATATTTTTACAGAGGTAAGAATTCCAAAATTAATAAGAAATTAAATGAAAAAATTAGCCATCGTCATAAATTCCTCTATAAAATGTATGAATATGTAATTTACAATAAAATAGAATTTCGTATTATTAGAACTTACTTAAAATGTTCATTTAAACGAACAAGGGAATTATAAACGTTTGCAAAAATAACCACGTTTCTACACAGAAGAGGGATGTCCCAGTTCCAAGATTTGCTAATATGCTTCATCTCCTTCGGTCGGAATAATCGTAAAGTCGCCTTGATCTAAAATTTTTAACTAAATTAAAATCTTTAGACACGATTATGAGATAAAAGTAAACAAAAAAAAACAGTAATAAAAATAATTTTACCGGATTCCATACAACGGTCATTTGTAATAAAATTCTAGGACAGTTGCCTCTCGCAATAGTTCTATTGTTCCGACATTTCAAAACGTACCAACGCATTTCCCCATTCTTAATATTCAACAGGGGAATCGAAATTTGTCCTAAAAAATCACTCAGGAGTGCATCCGTCATTAGGCTCCCGTGTACTTTTAATTTGAAAACTGACGTGATGTCGTACACATTTCTGAAAAATAATTTTAATGCAATATGTTGAATCAATGCTACAAAATAACAGTAATACCGAATGTAAAACAAACGACAAAATACGTGCAAATGTTGAATAATTTCAAAATTGTGGATGGATATTAATTTTTCATGTATATAATTTAAAATTGATAAATCCTATCTATTTTTACTAGGAAAGTTGACTAAACTGTATAAAAGTATATGTGTTGTAACGCCATCTGGCGACAAGATATAGCAAAGTTGTTTTATTTTTTTTATCGGTTAGGGACTACCGCGATCTCGATTTCTTCAAACCAAAATGCAATCAATAATCCATTTCAAAACTTTTTTATTATATATTACTCTATTTGTTATACCTTCCTTCGTGGGGCAATGGTTTACCATTTACATTGTAACACGAAGGTCCCTGGTGCAACTGCATGACCACGTGATAATTGGAGTTTGGTTAGTGGTCGAATTTTTTAGAACCCGCGCTGCTATTTACCACGCTCTATGTTACTATGCTTCCGTAACAGCAGAGTATGCCATTGAGCACGTTTCGCCATCTTCTGCCTTGTTGTCATTTAACATAATTTTAAATAGAAGTTAGGTTTTAGCCTATTAACAATTAAAACGATTTGACTATCTCCATGGCACTGACTTTTATCCGCTTGCCTTGTACCACGGAGGTCCCGGGCTTAATCCCGGGCCACATGGGTTGGTCTGGATGGTGGTAGCATTTTTCGAATCCGCCTGACTAGCTACCACCTGCAATGTGAATCTACTGCCATAATAGCATTGCTGTGCTCTGGCAGTTAGACATGTGATAACCAGATGTATTCTGGATGAACATGCTTCAATAACTACGAACTCTTTGTCACTTAACATCAGTGCAATCGAGGTCCAGTGTTAGCCCATAAAAGATAAGAAATGATTATACATCATTTGTGTAGTCGTTACGGTTATAATGATTAGTAATTAGCGTTGTTCAACAATTTTCGCTATTCTATTTTATATCATTCCCTTGACTGAAATCAGTATTTTGAAAACTGCATAATATTATACTTACAGTACATAACTTTTGTTCCATGTGGGCTCAAAACTAGATCTCACGGTATGCGTTAGTAAATTTTCATTGTCTAGTTCCAAAGTACAATACGCACTCGGTCTACCATTCAATCCTCTTGCTTTAATAACTTTTACATGTAAAGACCCCACTGATTTCCAAATATTTTTTAAATCTAAAATGGTCTGAAAGAATTATTGTGACTGTATATATATATATATGTATAAGGTAATCTTATTATAATGGAAGAATTCTAACAAACTCGTAAATACAGGATAACTTGACGTACAGTGTCTTAGATAAGGCTACATAATATATAATATCTTGATAGATACGTTGCGGAAGATCGTATAGCTCAGCATGGTCAATTATGCGGCACGCAGGTAATGTTTGACTCACTGCTTTTTCTTACGGGCCGAATCATATTTGAAAACAGTCAGATAAGGCGGCGTGTGATTGACTGTGTAGTTTTAAACATTAGTTCTGCCAATAAATTCCCGAGATGAAGAGACAGCACAATTAAAGGCAAAGATGACAAATGTCTGGTAAAAGAAGTTAGCGTTTGCACTTTTTCTAACGTCCTTTTTATTGGGTATATAATAAATATATTTGACCTTTGTACTATAATTATGAAAACACATTGCCTCGCACTTATTTAATGCTACACGGAGTCCCAACATTCGTATCTTCTCGATAACCTGTGCCACCGACATAGTAACGAGATGAGCAGCTTCTTGATATGTGTCTCCACGCGCCGTGACCAGCGTGTCGTCTGCGTAACTGGTGACTTTCACACCCGGAGGGTGGACGTCCCGCAAGACCCTATCATAACCGATCTTCCACAGGAGCGGTCCTAAAACCGAACCCTGTGGAACACCGTACCGACATTTTCCTTTATTCATATTGAACTTCCCGCCCACAATAAGGAGAGGTAATTTTCAACAATTCGACTAAGATATTGAGGAATATCATGTTAAAGTAAAGCCTCTTTTATATACGCCCAGGGTAGGCTATTAACGCGTTAACAGCGTCCAGCGACACTGCCAACTATAACCCGCCTTGAATTGTCGAGCGTCTTGCTCGGAAGCCGAATTATTGGTCCGAAAGATTAAGACCTGCTTCTTGTAAGTGCCTGGTGAGGTGACCTGCGATTATTCGCTCAAAAAGCTTGTCTACCTCATCCAACAAAACTATAGGGCGGTAGGCGGAAGGATAATCTGCGGGACCCTTCCATCTTAATGAGAACGAGTCTGCACGTATTCCACTTTTCGGGAAACCGACCTGACTTCAAACAAGCATCAAACAGTCTACTGAGTCGATCCCCTAATTCATCGAGAGCCAAGACACACACCTGGCCAGGAACACCGGCCCGGAGCCTTTTTCTTACCTCGCAGCTTTAATATGGCCGCGCCGAGCTCCGCCTGTGATATTTTTTGCACTTCGGCATTTGCGCAGAGTCCCTCCCTATCTCATGGTTGGAGCATAGGTGGTACTTGTTCTGAGCTGTGCGGGAACAGATCACTTAAAATGGTATCAAAAAACTGAGGTGGAAGACTCTCAGTAAGAAGGGCTGCCCAGGGCCGGATTTTTCCTCTGACCATCTTATAGGGGTGACCCCACGGATCTTCATCGAGGGTCTTAAGAAGTTCCTCCCTTGACCGGATCTTGACTTCTTTAATGGACAGTTGTAGGACTCGGACCCGTTCTCTGTATGACCTGTATAGCTGACCATCAAGCATTTCATCAAGGATCTGCCTTCTACGATGTCTGGTGTACCGGCGCCGCACACTAACGCACTCGTTACGCAGTTTTGCAATGTCAGGTGACCACCAGTACACCTAACGCCTGCAATTTGATAGCTCGCGAATCACCGGATTCGCAAGCCAGTTTCGATGAAGCTCTAATAGTCGTCAATAAGACTAACAACGCAAACTTCACCGAATCCAGCAGCAGCAGCAGGAGCTACATTCATTTGAATACCAGCAGTCGGAGCCACAACACGAAAATGGAAAAATACGAAGTAGGATGCGTCATCAAGTACCTCTGTTTCAAAAAAATGTCAAACAAAGAAATACAAGCTGATTTGGTGAAGACATTGGGGGACTATGCTCCTTCATATTCTACGGTGGCTCGGTGGTGCAAAGAGTTTAAGCTGGGTAGAACATCAACAGATGATGAATATCACGAGGTACGCCTAACCTCGTCCCTCACTGAAGAAAACGTGAAAAAATCGAAGATATCGCATTAGTAGACCGAAGAGTAACCGTCAGATATTTAGCTGAAGTCACAGGGATTTCATATGGCAGTATCCAAAGCATTTTGTCCAGCGAAATGTATATGAAGAAGGTCTCCGCGCGTCGGGTACAGAGAGTGTTAAGGGACGAATAAAAGAAAACGCGAATTGACATTTCAAGTGCCAATCTTGCAAAGTTTCAGGCTGACCAAGAAATTTTTTTCTCGATTTGTGACCATGGACGAAACATGCATACCTCATTTTAATCCTGAGACCAAACAACAATCGATGACTTGGAAAAGACCATCCTCACCGACGCCGAAGAAGTTCAAAGTCTTTAGCTCGGCGGGCAAGGTTATGGTGTCCGTTATCTGGGATGCTGAGGGAATCATAATGGTGGAATACCTGGAAAAGGGAGCTACTATAACGGTCTCCTACAACGCTGATCAAATAAGACAACTGCGAGAAGCCATAAAGGAAAAAAGACGGAGCAAACTCCGAGCGAAAGTCCTGTTTCATCAGGACAACGCTCCTGCACACAAAACCGAAGTTGCGATGGCTGTCATTCGAAAAGCGACTTTTATTTGTTTCCTCAGCTCAAGGAACACCTCAGGGGCAAAAAAATTGAGGATGATAGCGAGGTAAAAATGAAATAATAAAAATAAATAATAAATAAAAATGCTGCTGTAGAGGCATTTTGGGATAGCCAAGATAAAGATTTTTTTATAGGTTAATTTAGGTGTAGAGAGACGTTAGACTTAATGTATCGACTTGTTAGGAGACTATGTAGAAAAATAAATTAACTTTAAACTAGAATCGTTGTTTTATTATACTCATTATCATTACTTTTTGATTGCCTCTCGTACATATGATCCCGGGGTGGACCAGATCATATCCCACGTGATCATCTGCTGTCCCGTGTACGGAAGGAAGCGTTGTGAGTGCCAAATGTTAATAGGGAAGAAAATAGAAGAAATTAATATCGCTTCGATGATGAGCGATGTTGACAGCCGAGGTATATTTTTAAAATTTTGTAAAAAAAATTATAGAAAAAAGGGAAGAAACCAATAAAAGATAAACAATATAAATAGTAAAATAAGGAATATATGTCCTAAACAAAGTATGAAACATGTAAAAGGTAAATAAAATTATAAAAATGACAAGTAGAAATTAATTGTGACAAATAAGATAAAAGTATTAAATATAATATAAAATAAATAGTATAAGGAAAATGTAAATAAATAAATCAGCTGTCCGTTTTTATTTAAGCGCGATGTATATAAGAAAGAATTGGTATGATCGATATGAAAATAACAGAGACATAAAAGGGAGAAAATAAAATTATAAAAGAAGTCGGAATAGATTCGTGAATAATATTTAAGAAAAATTATACAACGACAAGACAAGACTTTCACGAAACAACAGGGAGAACAAAACAAAAAAAACAACATAGCATTGGGTCTCTCAAGAAGTTAATATAATAGGTTGGGGAAAAAAGTCTTTTCGCATATAGTATGTATGAACTTGTAATAAAATCTCTTTGGAAACCTAATGAACTGTGTACTCATTTGTGATTCTTTATTACCACCTAATGAAACCGATCCATTTTTAAAGAAGCTGATAACTGGTGATGAAAAGTGGATCACGTATGACAAGAACGTGAGAAAAAGATCGTGGTCAAAGGCCGATCAGGTTTCATAAACTGTGGCAAAACCCGGGTTAACTCGCATTAAGGTGATGCTGTGTATATGGTGGGATTGGAAGGGCATTATTCATTATGAGCTATCACCGCCAGGCAGATTCTGAACTGTACTGCGAACACCTGATAAGATTTAAGCAAAATATTAAGAGAAAGCGGCCGGAATTACTCAACAGAAGGGGTGTGTTTTTTCACTATGATAACGCTAGACCTCACACACCTTTAGCCACAGCAAAAATTACGAGAGTTTGGCTGGGAGATATTAATGCATCCGCCGTATAGATCTGACCTTGTACCTTTAGACTTTCACCTGTTTCGGTCTCTGCAGAAATCCTTAGGCAGTGTCAAGTTAACATCACGAGAGGACTGCTTAGAACACTTGTCGCAGTTCTTTGATCAGAAGCCCCAAATTGTTTATAGCAATGGGATCACATCCCTACCTATAAGATGGCAAAAAGTTATCCAACAAAAGTGCACCTTCAATACTTTAGTCAAATCTATTTAAATTTTATTAAAAGAACCTTTTGAATTTTCATACAAAATGCAAAGAAACTTTTCCCCAATCTAATATATGAATATAATGTCATATGAAATAAAAAGTCATAAACAACCATATTCATGTTACATACTTCTTTATACTGAACACTACAATGAATACCGTCGAGTGGCGTTGGCACGTAGCGTACAACGCACATTGTCAGTGATAAATGAATTAATCCATATCCTTCGTCCAGCTCTTGCCAAAAATCATGCGTGCGCTCTTTTTCTAAACTAGACAGATCAACAACGCATCTGTAAACAAACAAATGCTGTTCTGTTTTTATTGGCATTATGTAAAACGTGCCAATAAATACTTGTTAAACTATTTACATTTTGTTAAATTACTATTAAGGTTGAAGTCGTAAACTATGTATCTATCATCTGTATATAACTTGCCAATATTAATGAAAAAAATTTGAATGAAACAGTAATATGTAAAAGATAGATCATATTATGTAGTTAATGAATGTACCTTTACATTCATTTGTACGATGTATTCGATAAAGTTAGAAACAAAATTAAGAAAAGTAAGCCTTCGATTTGAATTATGTATAAGCATAAAACAAATCGAAAGTTAAAAAGTTTAAGTAAACAAAGCATAAATAACCGAATGTCTAATATAAAATTTATGTCGAAACGAAAAAATAGCATAACAGATACCTGCCCATGACATTTTTTTGTCGACCTTTATCCCATAACGATAACTCCAACATATGGTCCTTAAACATATATAACTTCAGACGCTGACGCCATTCTGGCCATCGGGAATGAGGAATGGACCTGGATTTTAAAGTCTCTGAGCCTAATCTATTTGGAAAAAACGTTAAGACTGGATTATGTCATTTATGTAAAACAAACAGGCGGATGAAATTAATTTACAAATTACACAGAAACATTGAATATCTAAGAAAACAATACACTGGATTAATAAACTAAGATATGATGTTTTGATAATAAACAATAAGTAAGCTAATGCAAAAATATTTTTAATAACATCTATATTACATTAAAAATATTAAACAAGGTTACAAAAAAATTATTGATAAATTGTGTAAATCAGGGTTACTTATTTTGTACGATTTTTAAACTATTTTACCTAAATTTACAATAGAGTTCATGAAGTGCGCCGTCATTTGGCGCTGGAGGAAGATCCTTGGCAGATATTAAAACAATACTGACAATGGTGTCCCAACTGTTCCAAAAATTTTCTGTCTTCTTAAGATTCCAAAATTTATTCTTAAAAAAATTGATTACTGTCATAAAGCCCATAAAGCAATAAAGTCATATTACAGACATTTTTTTGTAATAAAGAAATAATCATCAAAAATGCAAAAAATATTGAACCTAAATTAACAGAAATAAAATCTTCCTTTTCTTTTATAATATTTGTAATTTGGCTAAGGTCAACCGTTTTCTTTTTTTTTTATTTCTACAGAAATATTTTTTTAAAAGCTCATGTTTTTAAATAAAAAAGGCATAATTGTCGAAAAAATAAATTACCCATAAATTCAAAAGCAATTCATTAAAAATCAGACTTGGTAATAAGTTATACGTGTACATATATAAAAAAGGTCGAAAACGAAAACATCTTGAATTGATAACCACTTTCTTGTCCTCGATTAAAAACAACGTAATTTTAGTATATTCAGCATCATGGTATTTATTATTATTAAATGTACCTTCGTTATAAATTTTATATATAGATAATAACACCTTATAAAAGTCTATATCAAAAAGTCACTATAAATACCTTATAACCGGACAGTCCATTTAATCTCTCAGAACTAGCATATTTCCTAAAACTGTCGTCTATTGGTGCAGATTCGTAAATTGTACTCTTATTTTTACTTGAAGTGCCAACCAGGTTTATTAAAGAAGAAGATCGCCACCTGTCTCATAATAAAGTAAATAAAATCAATTACAATAAATTTTAAAATAATTAACAAATTAAATATTCCACAACGTACGTACAGTTTAAGAGCATTGGATCGATTTTGTGATTTCAGGACACCAACTTCATCAATATTGTTTGATGAACGATGTAACTTATGAGGTGGTTCATAGTAATCGCGCATTTTAACAGCACTACTTATTATTGTTCAAATATAATTCTGTTGAACATTTCACATCAATTGTTTTCCTACTTAAATTATGCGTTTTAATCTGTTTAATCTTGGTGACATATATCTTATCGTTATATTTCAGTGATAAAAAACTGATTATTGGTAAAGAAAGATATATATGTATATATATATAGTTTATGAATCGATAAATAATTGAAACGAAGAAAATAAAATTATTGATTTTAAATAATATGAAATCACCACAATAACCTAAAATAAATTTTACACGCATAGTGAACCTGCTGAGTTACATAATAATGAGTGTCTCAGAATGTATTTCGTTTTTGAATTGACCACTACACGTCAACAGCAGGTAGCAGGTAGAGGGGAGTGGTCTCAATCGTTTGACCGGCTTGTTAAGTTTAGTAGCCATGAATCGTTTCACGGGACCTCTGCACGCGTTTTGCGTGCGAGCGTTTTAAAAAAACATCGATTCGTACACTATTTAATTTAACAAGCTTAAAACATGTGCCAAGTGCATATTAATTAAGCATTGGGTGTGCAAGTTTGATCAAGAACGAGAATGAACGTCGACCGCGTTCGCGAGCCTGTTATGAACGACCCACGATACTCGTTGAGATTGCGCGAAGCATCTCTTAATTTGAACAAATCTACAATTCATGGCATTATTTCAAAAGATTTACATTTTCACCCCTATTAAGATTGTTATTGTTCAAGAAATGAATCCTGATAATCCTGATAAACGAGTCAAATTCTGCAGGACAATGAAAAACCGTTTTACAAGTTTCATTAACATCTGGTCCTCTGATGAATCGAATTTTCACATTAACAGTCACGTGAATAAATAAAATGGCAAATACCGTGCTCCCGAGAATCCGCTACAACTGCATCAGAAGCCCTTGCACTCGCCAGAAGTTATTGTTTGGACTGCCATATCAAGTCCAAGAATTATCGGTCCTTATTTTTTTGATGATCGAGGTCGAACTCAGACCATTAATTCTGATCGATATTGCCATATCATCCGGACTTTTTTAGCTACAGAAATGTAAAACCAGGATGGCTACAACCGCAACACCTTTTTTCAGCAAGATGGAGCCACTTCTCATGTTATAAATGACTCCTCAGCTGCTCTTCACGATTTATTCCCTGGAAGTGATAAACCGCCGAGGAGACATTAACTGGCCACCGAGGGGCCCTGATTTAACGCCTGCTGATTTTTTCATATGAGGTTACCTAAAAAGTAAAGTTTACAACAGCAACGAATCACTGAAGAAATCAACTATATTCCAAGAGCGACGCTCCAGCGAGTGATTAAAAATTTTAATAAAAATTTTAATGACAATCAACTTCAAGAACTGCTCTTTAATTTAATAATAAATAAAACGAGTTTTAATTGATATTGTTGTTTTTATTTAACATCTAAAAACGAAAAACATTCTGAGACACTCTTTACCTTAAACCCTGAACTAACTTTCGAAGCTTTTAGAGGTTTTTTCACTTCTGACGGTCACTTGATATAAATTGATGTATTTTTAAATATTAATTGATAACGATTATAATAATAAATCGGTACAAAAAAGTGATGAAATGAAACCTATAATTATTATCATATATATTTTCGCGTTCGTTATATTGTATCCGCTTTCTTGTGCTATACGGTATAAAAATAATGAAAATATATTTTTATAGCAGATAATAACTGCCATTGAATGAAAACACTTTTCATAGAAATCTTTAAATTTCCCTGATTTTGACTGGCTCGTTAGTGTAATGGTAGTAAGACTGCCTCTTACACTAAGGGTCGCGGAATCGGTTCCCGCTCAAGATAGACACTCATGTGATGAACATTTGTGTTTGTTCTGTGTCTGGTTGTTAATATATATAATTAAGTATTTATTTAATTAAATATCTATGTATGTATATCTGTCTCTAATAACCCATACTTCAAGTGCTTAGCTACCTATCTTGGGATCAGAGTACTATGTGTGAAATGTCCCAGATACTTATATTCATATTTTGTATTTTAACAGATTTAAACTCAATCTTTTCTATTTTCCTCTAAGTTTGAATTTTTTTTTTCAATTAGCAATTTCGTGGTATATTCGTGCCAATAAATTTTCCTTTGTAGTATTAAATCATGGTACCACTAAGGCTAACTAGTAAATAAATGCATTAATTAATGAACTCATTAACTAGACAATAAATACATTTACTAGTTGTAGTGTTAAAATTTTTATTCAATGTACACTTCAACTTAAAGAGCGAGTAAATGCATCCACTGTCGAGTAAATGTACGCTTTTACAAATATGAACGCTTTCCCTATAACATATGTATGTAGACAATAGCACAAAATATTTTGTACTGGTGTATCTCAAAACGCTGGAAATATTTATTTGTCCAATCCATGTTCGCAAAAGAAAATATTTGAACAAAACTTAAAAATTATTCATGTTAATGGTTTGACCCAGTTCTAAGTATAGTTCGTAACAATATATCAGACAGAGTAACAAACATCTTCTTACGTAAATATTATACTATAAGCTTTTTAAAATTGACTTCATAATTAACTTAAAAAAGTAATTATATTTTTTCCAATTACATTGTTTCGGTTCTTATACAGTGACATCAATTGATGAGTAGCAAAACTTATGACAATAAATGATAATGAGATATACTAATATGTGATACATTTTATTGTATTTCGCAAATTTAACCAAAGAATATTAAGTACGTAATTTTTAAATATCATTTTATACTTAACTTTAATATGAATCACAATTTTGAAAAATAAAAAGCCTTTTGAAAAATCATTTAAAAGTTTTTCCATAGTATAAATAAAACGAAAAGATTTTTAGGTCTCCGTTTGATAAACTTTAAATTAAAACAATAAAAAACTTTTTTATTGTTAAGTCGGAGTAGATGACAATCATCCAGAACATCAATCAACCCTTACTTCCATATTTTTTGTATTTTCAAAATACGTACTATATATATCTGTCTGTAAATCTTGTGTTATTAACAAAATTAAAAATTCAAAAAAATAGAATCCGTTGTGATCATTCTGTTAAAGTATACCTGTGTATATCAATTTATTATAATAGTAATAGTCAATAAATATAATAAAAAATATTTTTTTAATACTCTCTACAAATGTAAAAATGTCTGCAAGAGAGAAGCATCGCAACAAACCTCATGAGTACATCTACAGTATAAAAATAATTTACTTCAATTAATATGGATATCTTAATTTCTTAACATTTTCATTGTCAGTTTATAATAATAACATATGTATATTCTAATACATAAATGTCTGAAAATCCTAATAACTGTATTTTTATGGACGTTCTTATCATTCACTTTCCTATAATCTGCCTCTAGATGGCGCTGCAGCGCGCCAACATCAACACAAATTAATTCCATTACGATAAGTAGTATATATTAAATATTCAATTCGAAATATCAATCAATCGATATATAAATCTGAGCTCACGGATCACCGGATTCAATAGCTCGCGAATCACCGGATTCGCAAGCCAGTTTCGATGAAGCTGTAATAGTCGTCAATAAGACTAACAGCGCAAACTTCACCGAATCCCACAGCAGCAGCAGCAGCAGTCACCGGATTCGTGAGGCAATATCAGATGAAGCTGTAATAGTCGTCAAAAAGAATAACAGCGCAAACTACTCCGAACCCAACAGCAGCAGCAGCAGTAGATGTATAAATATAAAATATTCTCTGAACAGCAGAACAACGTCTACGGGAACGATCTAGTAAATTATGTATTTAACATATCTTTTCAATAATTTATTGAGTATAGTTTTGTTAAATTACAACGCAGAATCAAAAGAAAAGGATATTTAAAAAGCTTTTTTATAAATTCAACAATAAAACAGCTGTAATCAGTGTCAATGAACACACAAAGTTTTATGTTAATATCGTCCATCTTTCTAATAAAAGCCGAAATGTACTTTTCCAATGCATACATACTATTTTTGGGAAAAAATAATTAAAATACACATTCTTATACAGTATATTAAATTAGTTGCCGTTATGTTGAGAATGTTAATATTTTATAGTATAATAACATTTACTATTTTGTTATTAATTCTATATTAAAATAGATTAGTTTATAACAAGAAAACAGTTATTAATTAAGATCGAAATTATAAATAAACATTAAATATAGTTAGTCGATTGGTAAAAATGCTGAATAATAACGACACCGGTATACCATAATATCTAATGGAATTACTACATTCACCATATTTGTTTAGTTTTGCTTTTGTCCACGAGGGCGCTATAAAGTTTATGTACCGCATCCGTGAAATACTGCGGCGCTAGTGCCATTTTATTACAAGATAGGTCTTTGTAATGTCTTACCTATAGTGAAGAGGTTATTTTATATCTAAAAATATAGTTTATCAAGTGTTTAATCACAAAAAACTATCGAAATGGAAAAAAGAAGAGAAACTTTAAGTGCTTTGAAAGTGTGTAGATTTTGTTTGGCACAAAATGCCTCGCTTGATAGTTTGTATGACAGACGACTTTCAATTAAGGAAACTGTTGATCTTACTTTAAAAATTTTATCATGCGTCTCTATTGAGGTAAATACCATTTAAAATATTGATAAATGATATTTGTATTATAAAAGCAGTTCGTAAATTTCTTGTTCGATGAGTAGACGCCACCTATAGAATACGGTTCTTGAGTACTTGGCGTAATGGCGGCGAAAAATATCAATAAAATAAAGAAATGTTTGTGTTGTGATATAGGAACTTTTAGTAATGTCGTTGTATTTTTAAAACACACGTGAAGTACACGAGTACTTGCAATAAGAGTTTACTGTTTTTATTACCTGTATTCCTATTGTGGAATTATATATCATTTAATTAAATTTATGTTCATCAAACAAAGCGCCACCTCGTGAGCTGCTAACACTAATCAATAAACTTAATTTTGTTTATTATATTTTTCTTCAATTAATCAATAACATTTGTAGGTTAACTTTTTTAAACTATACAAATAAATTAGATTCATGTGAATGTTTTTGCAGGTTTTCCCTTCCGACAAAATGCCATCTTATATATGCGGTCACTGCGTTTATTTTATGGATCTTTTTTACAAGTACAAGCAAATAGTACGCAAAGCTGATGAAAATCTTTTAAAATACATTCAAAATGGAACACAACTGGAATCTGTCCCGTGGCCTCCTTTACTTAACAAAGTAAAAAAAAAAAATATTTAATATAGTTTCAAATGAAATTCAGTAATGTACTCTTCATAATTAATATTTTAGGCTTATCAAAGCACACATCGTCAAGAAGCAGTGAAAACTGTGGTTGAAGGTGGGGCTACAATCCAAGTCACTACACATGATTCATCAGAGAGTGATGATGAAGATGATGAAAATGTTTTCAATGTAACGGTATAACTTATCCATAAATACATATATAAAAATAAGTTGATATATATGTTCTATGAAACTTATTTCTATATTTATAAATTAAGGTTATGTAAACTAGTACAATATATGAAATATTAATAGATTTGTTTAAAGGTAATCAAATTTTAAATAATAACTTGATACAAGAGCTTGTAATGTACTCTAAAGGGTTGCAAATCATCTAGGTGGTACAAGTGGACATTGTCTGGCACTATATAATAATATAATGGCTAGAATAAATCTGAATAATTTTTCAGATTACTTGTCCTGGCTAACTATGTATATAATAAAAAGAAGTGCAATGTCAAGCTAATTCGAAAAACTGGTTATTGACATTTGTAATTTCACTAACTCTTAATTTCCTTGCAAATGTGTTTCAAATTACAAATAACACAAATATAGTACTAGTAATATTACAAATAACACTTTAGTCTATGTTTATATATATTAAACTACATACAATGTATATAGTATATATATGAAAAATAATTACTTATGAAGTTTTCTAAATTAAATCTAATATAGTATGTTTTCCTTTAGATTGCTGAAGGATCTGATGAAGGATCCAAAGGTGTTTCCACCTGCATAAAAGTAGTCACTAGTAAAGATAATGAAGATAGATCTAAGAGTGGTCTCAAACAAGATGCAAAAGGTATGTGGTTAAAACTTTTTTTAACTATTGTTGACTAATGTTTCATTTGATATACCACACAAGAATGTATGTTCATAGCTTTTATGTTGTTTTTAATAGTATTTAAGGTGCAGTACAGTATTAAGTAATGGATTTTTGTTACATTGTGTTCACAACTTAATATTTCAATTTATTTGCTTTGTTTGATTTAAAAATTAGTACTAATATTTTCTCTATTTATTACATTTGATTTTTGGACAGGTTTTATTATATTAGAAAAGTATAATGAGTTATTGCAACTGTAATTTTTATCATATTGTTGTATCTTTATAATAGACTAAGCAATAAGAAAAAAATTATCTTACTTTTATGTACATTTTAACAAGTGTAATAACTATTATCTTTGGTAATGGGTAATATTTTTGGATCAATAAAAACTACTTAATATTGTTCATATATCAATATAGTAGAATCCAAAGAAAAAGTTTTTAAATAACATGTAGTTGACTTAAAAAACGGCCATTGGCCATGTCAAAAATGCAACTGCACTTATTTTCTAAACCAAATATTAAATTTGCATTTGAAACAAAAACACATAGAAGTGTCAACTGTAATCAGTGTGATGGGTAATTTTTTTCTTGATAAAAAATTAACATTTCTTTTATTAAAAAAATAACCAAAGGTTTTTTCAGTAAATTCTTTAATAAATATAATTTGGCTGTACATTAAGTATGTCATTTAGATGAAACACCCATTAAATGTGTTGCTTGAGGTAAAGAATTTAAACATTAACTTCTACTTAAACATCATGTAAAGATATTTATGATTTGTATATTAATTAAATATTTGAAATTTGTGTATCAATTTATAGAAAAAATGTATTTGTAGGTAATGTATTCAGACTTACCAAAGTAAATTTGTCCTAAATGCCCCGCGTTATTTTATTTGAAGAAGAATTGCATGATCATCAAAAGAAACATCCACTTAATCCCAAAAAAGTTATGGGTGCGGTTGTGGAAAAAAGTAAAGATGATATTTAAATAAAAAAATCCATACAAAAGGACTTTTTATATGTTCATTCTCCAGTAACTATTATGGGCAATTACTATTTTTAAATGAAATAATTTAACATTTAAAAATTACAAGCAGAATTAAGTAATGAAAAAACTAAGAACTGATAAATACAACACAAGGTTTAATATGTATTAAACATATTTTTGTTTTCTGTCGTTCTCCTCAGGTATAATGGTAAAACGTCATTAGAAAAACACAAGAAATTTGAACAATAAAAAGATCTGTCTTTTTCTTCAGCATGAGTCAATAGGAGTAGTTGATTGACATAAATTTTTATATTTTAATAATACCAAAATGAAATAATATAAGCTATGAACATGCACATAATAATATTATAATAAGTATATATAAAAACAGAAATGAAAACATTTTATTAGAATTTATAATAATTTCTGCAGGATATTCATCTCTTACTAACCTAGCAAGACATGTACGATCACATGGAGGCGATAAACCTTACCCATGTAAACATTGTAATAAGAGCTTCACAAAGTCCCATCATTACACTAGGTATGTGTTCATCTTATTACTTAATTACATGTTTATCTGTGTCATATTGTATTCTAATGTTTTAATAGTTTCTGCACTAAACTAAAAGTAGTTAAAATAAATATTTTGGAAAAAAAAACTACTTTTATTTGCTGAGGAAAAGCAATTTAAGTAATATCAATTTTGGGAATAATGTTTAATATATAAATAATTGGGAATATATCCCTTGTTAATCAATATTTTAATGTCAACAAAAATATTTTTTTTTATTTATTTAATTTAATGAAAAGATATTTTAATTACAAATTTTAACGATTTTTTTTCCTAAGATTGTTCACAAACTATAGATTAGTATTTTCATCTGTTTTATTTTTTAATGGACGACAATTCATCATTACTTTTAAATATAC
The DNA here is from genome assembly GCA_018245475.1 of Pharmacophagus antenor. Taxonomy (NCBI): domain Eukaryota; kingdom Metazoa; phylum Arthropoda; class Insecta; order Lepidoptera; family Papilionidae; genus Pharmacophagus; species Pharmacophagus antenor. Next base: position 55,926 of record DWQX01000036.1, read on the forward strand.
GTAACATATCGTTAGTATGCGTATACTATAATCTTAAAAGCTGTAATTTTTAGTTATAGTCAAATATTTTCCTTTAAAAAGTGAAAACGTAATTAAAAAACTTAAAGATAGACTTCAAAGTAATCATTTTTGTTCTTAGTTAGTTACAATTTGCATTATTAGAACCGATTGTATAACCATGTATTATTGCTTGCCTAAACTTACTTATAAACGTAAAAATAGTGAAATTCTAACAACACAAATCTGTCTAAATTAACATTTAAACTTGTTCTTCTATGACTTAAAGCAAACTAGCCTTATTTCTCTCATTTAAATGGCATTCATCATTACTTTTATTTATGTAGAGACTTGTCCGCTTGCAGACATCTGCGTTTGAAACACCATGAGAACATCCGCAATAGTCGCGGACCATTTGGCCAAACGGACCACTACCGCTGCGAACAATGCGAGGATAGCTTCGCAACACAAGATGAGCTGATCTACCATTCCGCTATCCACGCGACACAGAACCTTACTTGTCCACTATGCGAGGAGAAGTTTGAAAATGTCGACGCAGTTACTACTCATATCAAATCTCATGTTAATGGTAAAATTTAATTAACCTAAACAACGACAACTACAAAAAATCTATCTATGTGTCATTTTCTTTATACAAATATTCGCCATTTTAAAATATTTATCGCTTATAGAGCAGAATTACTAGTTACACTAGTGTTGTAAAATTATCATTTTTGTTCAATTAACTATATATCATATAATTAATACTAGTAGAAAATGGCAATGTTTAAACCTATTTCAGGTGTAGAATTCATGTGTGACTTTTGCGAGTTGGTGTTTACAACAAAAGAAAAATTAGAAAGTCATTTAATAATGGCTCACGAAGACGAATTTAACAACGTAAGTAACATTAAAACATGAAGGCCATTTTAAAATTATTTAATCTTGATACTATTGATGTTAGTGAGTTGATCATAAAAGTAAACATTTGTTTTGATCATAGGAGCTAGGACAAGATGAATCTTCTATGGAAATGGACGATGATGATGATGATGATGATGACAGCAATATTAATGGTAAGCACAAAGTTCATATAATTAACTTATTGAATTTTTTTATTATTTTCAACTTTTCTGTTTTTGCTCTTTATATTTGTAAAGTTTTTATTGTGAAATTAAGAAAAAAAAACAAATTTCAGTTAAAGACGAAGGAGACCACATGGTTATAGAAATAAAAAAAGCTGATGAATATATGGTAAGAATTTCTATTCATATTACTTACAACATTTATATTTTAACTGTATAGTATATTCATGTTCGTAGCTACGCAATACTCCGGGAGATTCAGAAGAAAAGTGCGACAACACGAACTCTGAAGGTATATTATTTCATTTTTTTTTTATTATAAATTTAAAAGAATATCAAACTAAGGTATTAAAAAATTCTGACTAGACAGTATATCAATTTCGTTTTTAATATTACAGACAGTGAAGCAGAGGTAACATACACAAACCTATCTACAGTGGACATGTTAGCATTAATAAAAAATAAATCACAACCAAAGGCATCCGAAGGAAGAGCTATAACCAGTTCAAAAGTGATGAATGTAACTACTGTACAACACAATGTACCAAAAATTTGTCAAACCCCAAATGAAGTACAAGTAGTAGTCATTTTATTTGTATTTTAATTTAAGGGGAATGATGGTTTTCAAATGTAATTTTGGTTATCAATATCAATAATAACTTATAAAATATTTACAATTTTTCATAGTCTCAATATTACATGAAGAAGAAACCCAAAATGATTATTTATCGCTTTGTCTGAACTATTTACTTTTACTTGGTGGCAGATGCAGAAAAAATATATGAACTTTTTCTGTTCTAGCAAAAAAAAATTAAGACATTTTAACACTTGCATTTTATATTCGTTGCTTATTGCTCTTTTGTCAAATATTTTGCTGCATTAACGGATAAATGTAGTTTGTTACGTTTTAACTAACAAAATATATGTATCTGTTGTATCTATAAAATTTTTAAAAGAATAATTAAATGAGACTCGATCAAATATGGAACAGGGTTAAATAACTTAATTTTACAATATTATAATAATTTTGATATATTATTTATATTTATTCAAGTATAAAAACTATTATTAAATTAGTAATAACTGTAAATTACATTTATAGACACCCACCATTACAAGAAAAGATGCAGAATTAAAAAACAAAGCAATTAATCAGCAATTTGCAGATATAGGTGAGAAAATTTTGCTTCAATTATTATTTATAATTAACATGTTATTTTTTATTTACTTTTGGTTTACGTTAACCCATTACCTACTGAGAAAAACTGATGAAATGTGCTTGCCAGTGCCACAGTTTTTCATACAAGCGCACCTAGTTATGCTATATATTGAAGGGAAAAAAAAGAGATGCTTTTTGCAACACAAAACCTTTTTACTTTCACAGAGATAAAAAAAATAAGTATAGAATAACTAAGTAATACGCCGGCGGCGGTTAAGGAATTAATGATTAGTATTTAAATTATTAAAACATTTGCTTTTGTTTTTATTTTATATAGAAAAAAAGAATAAACCTAGTAAAGCTGATAATAATACCAGTGTGGGTGCCAGTAATAAATCGCTACAACTATTAGAGAAGGAATTACAGGAATTGAAAAGGGTAATAATGAAATAAAAAGTTGTGACATATAAGTTTGTTAGTTAAAAAGAATTTTTTCACATCATTTATATTTTTTTACTTTTCAGACAAACAACACAAGAAATGAATTAACCAAATCTCTTGTGAAATCAACTGAATCAGTTAGAGGCAGACGTCCTCAACTTCATTCGTCAACTCCTAAAACAAAGTAAGTTTGTTTAAATGTTTTTGTCAACATAAGTAAAAGCTTAAAACATTTCATACTTGCGATTTAAATTTATTTTAAAAATTCGCAATATACACAAATTAGGTGTGTTTATTCTATGAAAGTTATATCTGTGTTTTGTCTAAATAAATACTTGTAAAATGGACAAGTATTTGTTTTATGCAAGAACAGATGCACGTAATATACATCACATTAGCAAGTCACTATATATCAATTGAGTTGATTATAATACCTATGAAATTTGAATTTCGGAAAGAAAACCCCCCTTTGACGGTAATAACAATAATTCAAAAGGTGACCATATTTATTTTCAATAAATTTAAATTTCCTTATACATAGATCTGTCGAAGAAAAGAAAACGCTAATGGTAACGAAAGTGCCGATAACTGAAAAGAAAGTACAAGAGCGTCGAATAATAACCAAAGAAAATAAGGAGCCGAAAGAAGTCAAGGACACAAAACTTATTACCAGCACCAAAGAAGAAAGGGATGTCAAGGAAAGAGAATCTACACCAACACCAAAGGTTTGAATCCATATAATTTCCGTTAATGGTTATTAATGTCTCTTATTTATATCTTTTGATTAGCCAAAAATATTTAATTTCACACTTTCAGAGTGCTGCTAAAAATGGGAATAACGATAAAAATTTATCAGATGAAGGAATACGTCGATCAACGCGACCGTCTAAAATAAAAGATTATGCAAAAATGATTCGTGACAGGTAATTTCAAATTTTAGATTTTTTTTAATATCATGTGTCATAACTATCTCTTGAAGTAGTATTTTAAAATTAATTTTTACGAATATAACTTTTTGGAAAAAAGATCTCTTCCGGATGACGAAGACTCAGATGACGTTGATGATGATGAAGAGTATGTGGCCGAAAAGATTTCAGAGGTAAGATAAAACATAACTTACAAAATTGTGCTTTACTGCATTTATTTCAATTATTGTAATTAAATTTTTGGAAATAAGTTTTTAAAAATATAATTAAGCCATTGATAAATAAAAAGTTAAAAAGCAACAAAGTTGTAGAATTTACAATGTACTTGATCATTTGTATTTTCTTGCCCTAGAAGTGTTTTTTTTTTGCTTTTTATAAACTGTCGCTGGTAATCTCTTTTGTACAAAAAAAAAATAAAAATTGGACAACTAAAAGTTTATTAATGGACAATACAAAAATATAAACTATACACAGAATTCAGAACCTCCTTCTAAAATTTTCGTGCCATGTATTTAGTGTTATTAACAAACACCATTTTCTTTCGTCAGAAGCCCAAAAATCGCAAAAGTGTCACAAAGACCCAACCCAAAATGATACAAACTACACTCTCTGGCACGCATGCCATGGCGGCACAAACACCTCCAGCGATGCCGACGCCCCGGAAACGTGGCCGGCCACGTAAAGAGCCACCAAAAGAAGTGTAAGTTCACAATAATTATGTGGTAATTTTATAACATTAAATCAAACAGTATTCTTAAAGAAAAGTTACTTATTACCTATAAAAGCAATCACACAAAGTTAAAAAAAAAATTAATACTATTATATGTGTATCTTTACAATAGACCCGCAAAAGTGAAGAAAGATACTAGTGAAGACATAAGTTCAATTAAAATGGAACAAATGCCAAGCACAAGTAATAGAAAACTACCTGTTGCTGCAGAAAAAACTGATGCAGAGGTTAAATCCATTAATTCTTCTGAAAACTCCTCTGTAAGTATTGTGAAGTTATCTTTATTTTATTAAAATATATATATATTATAAATCACAATTTGAACACTTCAAATATTGCCTGGGCAATAAATATTTGATGTATTTTGGTAGTTTCTGATCGTCATTGTTTACTGTATAAAAATAGATATGTTGTATTACTTTCTGATGGTTAGGTACAACAAAAGAGATACTTACAAAAACCGTTGCAAAAAAATTAGATATAGAAAAGAAAATTTATGGTGATTATTCATTAGTTTTGCAGTTTAGCAATATCATATGATATATGATTCATTTAAGAAACAAAATTAATTGTCTAAATTAGCCATACAAACCTGACATATGATGAAACTGAAATTCCATATATCAATTAATAATCTGGTTATATACATAACCACTTTTTTCGGTTTCTTACATTCCTTATAAAATTATGGTACATATCACCTGACTTAGAATGGTTAAAAAATAATATGTAATGTTTGTAGGGAACAACCCATTACATCACACACAGTTCATATTGAAACATTAACATTTTATTTAATAAATAACATAGATTAGGTTTTCATTACATTTCCTATTAGAATTTACATACCATTACTTTTCAGGACGATCCAAAGCTAACAATTTCTGAACAAGCTACTCCTTCCACTGGAGTATTAGTACCTTTGTTGGGTCAAACACTTAAAAAGGTAAGTTAATTTATGTAAATATTCAATTACACAATTACAGTATTTTTTAGTGTCTATTAATTTACTGCACAGAAGTAATTGTGACAAATAGCCTATTATATAAAAATATTACAATATCAGTACATTTATTATTATTTTCAATGACAAAGTTAATGAGTATTGAAAGAAAAGTGATGTTCGTCAGAATGTGGGCTAGTTGCATATACTTACAACAAACAAATAAAGTTTTATCATTCAGTTGTCTAATAACAATAATCCGAAGTTTCATATTTATTAGGAATACACATTATACCAATTAATAAAGGTATTTTTTTTAATTGCAGGTGCCTGTAAAAGCTTTACCACCTGGAGTCAAGCCCTTACCTCTCCCAGTGTCCGCTAGACGTAATTACCTTTTTTAATACCACTTAGTACCTCTCTCTTACATTATTTGGATAATATAAATTCCAACATTGTATTTTAAATATATTCGAAGTATAATAATCCGTATGATTCATTTTAATAAAACCACATATTACTTTTTAGCACTGACAGCGGGTGGACTATGTGAAATGCAAATCGGCAAAAAAATGGTTAAAGTGCAGAAAATAGTAATGACCAAAGCTGAAGTGGAGGCAATGGCTAAAAAAGGACTCGTAGAAATGAAGGTATCTTATTAATTGATCCATGCGTTAATTTGCGGGCCTTCCATAACTAAATAAAACAAAAATTATTTTTCTAATTTCCGCTTTGTTTAATAGTAAATACTTTGACTAGATTACAATCTCAAAGCGTTTCACGACTAGACTTATCCTCAGCAAAAGTTACGATTTTAACCGCTCGACGTCGATCACCTTTTTAAAAATGTTGTTAAAATAAAATAATGGTTATTTTAAAATTTGTTTAATTCTAGGACGGCACTATGGTCCTCAAACAAGGTATTAAATTACCTACTGCTGATGCAGTCACGATTAAATCCACGTTAATTGGTGAAACAGGTAAAATTATTGTTAACATTAGAGAGTATTATTTAAATATTATGACTATGTATATCTTACTATGATCATGCTAAAAAAAATCGTTAAATTTATTTTAGCAGTTAAATAATAACTTTCAGATGCTGGTAAAGAATCTCAACCAAAAAAGGAAAAAGGTGCGCCAAGCAGATGCGATCTTGGTGAAGATCACTAAATATAATCGAAATAAAGTTACTTTATTAAAATTATATATATAATAGATGTTAATTAGAAAACTTAAGTAACAAGAAGCACGATATTTTTTGTTTCATTTATCAGTTGTAGACCTTATTTTATAGATTGTGTATATAATCTAATTAAAAGTCTTACAATTATGAATTACTTTATAACTGCTAGATTAAGTACACGACTTATTCTTTAAAAATCCATACATGTAAAAAATAACACTAAAAATATATTTGATTTCAAATCTCTCAGACTATCTCGACGTGAAATAAATTTTACTTCGTAGTATTGACCAGTGTTTTATTTTAACTGTTCATTCCTAAAGTTTTCACCATATATATCGAGTAAGAGTAATTCTTAAGCCTTGTTTCAAAACCCATTTTTACAATCGTGACTAGCCAAAGGAAGGATCTTAGGGTTATTATCCAAAGATTAAAAATCTGGTTATATTTAACCAGATTTTAACTAACATTGATCCAAAAATACACAAAATGCAAAATGACCACTGCACTGCGTATTGCAATTTAAAAAGAATGTGTTATAGGCAATGTTATCAAATTGTCAATCACGTATATTTTTATTCAACTTATCACACCCATTGCTTAAACTACATAAATTAGTTTTAATCTATTATTTAAGACGAGAATATAATTTCAGTCCAATTAAAATTTTTGCTAAGAAAAATATTTTTTCTATTCATCAACAGATGTCTCGGTCTTTGATATTCTAAAAGTTTTCATATAATTACATTAGATGCCGCTTAGCAATCTCAGAATAAAACCAATCCCACTGGGCGGACATTTCAAAATCAACCAATTCAGACAATATCACTGACAAAAACGAGCGTCAGTAGACGAAGAGGTCGCACATTCACGGAATTTTCATAACAACATTAAAACTTTTTTTATTATATTTAACAACTACAGAATTGCTTTAGTAGTATAAATATTGTGCTATTACAAAGAAAAACAAGCTATCTTTTTATTGTGTTACATCGAATTTACTAGAAGGTAAGTAAATGAATAATGATATATTTTATATAATTTCATGAATTTGTATTTTTTTTTGTTTTATACTTTTCTGACTGAAAATACTGTATATAACAATCCTCGTTTTAAAACTATATATAAATTTTGAAAAGTTCTTCCAAATGTGTTTATTGTCTTTCTTACTGTATTTATGACCCGAATATTGCTGACGCCCAATGGGATCATGCAAGTATTTTGTTATATATATTGATAAATCAGATAAGATATATTTGGAGAACCTTTTCGTTTATTGTATCTTAAGGAGTTTCTATTTTAGTTACGGCAAGAAGTCGCTTAACTATTTGCAAAAGTTAAAATTTTTAACAACTTTTTGCAAATTACAATATTTTACTTCACCGGTGCAAGCAAAGTATTGGAATGTTTAAAAAATCCAGTGTAAGAGAGTATTGTAACAGTTCAAATTGCGAATTAAACATATGCAGTGATTAACTGCTTATAATTTGATAGTAATATTGACGTCTGTAAACTACTTAATCTTATAGTATTTAAACTAATAGGTAGTATCTAATAAAATTGCCAAAATTTAATAAATTTGATAAAACATTGAACATCAGACAAATGTTACTAATGATTTATATCTTTTAAGTAAAATATAAGTAAATACTAAGGTACCGAGACGTACCATCCATGTCACCGTTTCATTTCTTAAGATAATTAGCCAAATGTGGGACACAATTTTTATCCTAAATAGAGGAACGTCCTGCTTAATTGATGCTTTAATATAAATAAATAGTATATATTCAAATAAATACAATTATACCTTGCGAATGTATATAAAATTTATATTCCAAATTGATTATCATCCGCGCGCAGCTGTCGTATGTGTTGTCATCGATTATAGTACGAAATTGCATTTTATCGCTTGATTATTACAAACACCTGTAGTTTATTGATGTCCTAAATGCAACTATGATATGATGGACAAGAAACATTCGAGTTTACTTAAGTGAAAGATCAACAAAGACGTCCACGAGTTGTTCCATTTTTGTCTTTGTTTTTATAAACTTTATTTACAAAAATACTAAATTTTCTACTTCCGTTCGCAATTATAAAACTAGCTGTCACCCACCCGTTTCTCTAGGCGTGGTAGTTATTTTACTTCAAATTAAGGTTAATCCCTTTTCTTTGTGTGTACCAATTTTACAATCCATCGACTACAAGAATATAGTTTCATTAAAACTTGAACCAATAAGTAGAATTTTTAAAACACTCTTTTGTATACATATACATCACAAGGAACAGATCCTCTAAATTTCATATCTTTTAGACCAGAAGTTTAGGCTGTGCGTTGATATATACTCGTATAAAGGTCAGTTAAGAATCATTCAGGACCTTGAATTTTATATGTATAAATTACTGTCTTTTTAGTTCTTGAGATATACACAACTTGGCTCGACGCGTTGTTGGTGATACGTTAGAACCTAAATACAGATTAGTAACTGAATAACATATTGTTCAGTGGTCGAGCCGTGGCGAATCATCCCCCTTGACGAACTGTGTCGCTCTGCATCGACCAATAAAATAATGGAATGACTGTGATGGGTCATTACTTATGCAGTTTCATATATTTTTTTTATTTATCTATCTTATTACTTATAAATCAATGATACTCTTTTAGTAATTTTGCTCATAAATTTTGTCCAAAAAAAAAAGTAAAATGAAGGATGCACGTTATTACATATTTATAATAGCGTTTATAGGTTTTTCTATGTTAAAATATTCACACAAATTGTTAATCCTTTTGAAATGGGATTAAAATTATAAAAATAAAGTGTAGTATAACAAGAGCAAATAACACACTTTATCTATGGAAGGAAAACGGATTAAGTTTTCAATTTTATGTTGACATTTCACCTTGCAAATTTAAAAAAAAAATTGTTTAAACAAGCAAACATTGAATCCCTTATCACTGAAGATAACTTTGCACTGATCATATCTACTGTTGTGCTACTGGCCTCGGTAAATAAAAAAATGGAACATCAGCTTACGACCTTGTTCAACTTTTTTATTTAATTTTCATATTATTAATGATAAAATTCTTATTGTTTTTGTTAATCCCCATTACTTCTCTGAAGTTGTTTTAACAGTTAATTAATAAATTTTTGATCGCTCTTGAATATTATTTTTATTTGACATATTTGTGACCAGAGTGGGGTTTGAAAATATTTTTTTTTGTTAAACGTTAGAATTCTTAGAACGTATAACAAAAATTGTAGGTAAGCATTATAAAAGAAATACTAAGCAAATAAATTAGACTGTCAAGCATTAATTAGCTGACCTTGCTCTACGTAGTGAATTAAAAATAAATAATTAAGAAACGAAACAGAAGGTTCTCAATTCAATGCGCAATGTTCGTTTACAGCAATTTACAACAAAATCGTTAATAAAAACCTTATACGTAAAAATACTTACATTCCGATTTTTATTTAAATCGGTTCAGTGGTTTTGAAGATTAGTGTTATTAAACCCTTTGCTATTTACATTTATTATATCTACTTATGCGCATCTTTAAGATGTAAGTACTCAGGATGTTTTAATAAAGTCTTTAATCTTACATAAAAATTAAGCGTTTTTATCGCCTATATATAGAATTAGTGTATTTTTAATAAATAATAACATTTTAAAAACTATTTATTAAGATACCAGCAAATTTTTCAATAACAATTTTTTTATGTTTAATGACATTATGTCTGCTGATGTATTAAGAAAACGATTACAAATTTAAATTGAAATTTATATTAGAAATACGGTTTCACTGAGAGGTAATTAGTCCAAATAATTAGTAAAATGTGAAATAATCACTGAAATATAGCAAGTTTTGTTTAAATATTTTATTAATAAATGATAAGTTTCAATCAGTATTCAGTTCTTTTTTTTAATTTAACGCTCTATGTTATATCACAAATAATTGTTTCTAATAGTCAAGATTTAAAAAAGAAATTTGGAACCAAAAACCACATAAATAAAAAGTTTTAACGTTATACGATTATTACGCAAGAGCTTATTCACATGATGTAGTTATTAACACAGGTGTCCGATAATGTACGGAAATTATTATGAACAATTACTTGTAACAAATATATCTATGACCATAAAGGCCTTCCAGTGTTATAGAAAAATATCTAAGTTTAACTATATGTACTTATTTCAATTATCTATTTTATTCAAAATTTATTGCGTTTCATTTAAGATACGTATTAAGGTACAAATGTTTTCATTGTTAATAAGAATATAATGATGCATTATTATAAACACTTAAATAAAATATTATTTATTTAAAGGATCAAAACGGGCAGATAGCTGTCTTTCGAAGGTTACTGCGTAAATGCAAGGAATGTCGGGCCTCAGATGTTACAACAATCACTGACACGCACAGTTGACTTCCTTAAAGCCTGAAAAAAAAACTATGTGGTAACATAAATAATTATTTGAAAAATAATCGTCTTTACAATACAATAATTATCTATGACTTTTTTAATGGAACAAATATAAATAATGAAAAACTTGTCTAGTCAGAGAAACTTCAAGTATAAAAATTGAAATGGTTTTTGATCTCTTAATTAATTTTTCAATTTTTCAATTTATTAAAATGATATTTACTAAAATGTAGCGAATTGGTAATATATACTTAAAAAATAGCTTTTTGATCAATCTATTCATTATCAAAGCCTTAAAATAATACAAGAAAAAAGTCATGAAATATCTAGCAAGTGAACTTTTCAATATACTAACGACACAGCACTCACCATAAGTTATATACGATTCTCTAAAAACACTAAATTGTTTTAGTTTCTGCGTTCAACAATAACGCAGACAAATTACGTTTCATATAAATAGCTTGACAGTTGAATGAATCATCAAGGCCTCTGTCATTTTGTGTGGTGCTTATTAAAGCTGTTAAAAGGAACTAAAAACGTTCTAACAGGTAGAACATTTAGTACGATATTCTTGTAGGTACATGAAGCCACCAAAAATATTTATTCCTTCACGCTTCAGTAACAGTTACAGTTACATCATATAGATTATTTTTAATATGTTAACATTTTTAGTGTAGATTATATTCTCGGTGCATAAAATAATAACAATGAAAATAATAATAATACCTCAAGTATTAATATACATATCTCAAAAAAAAACTTAGAGTTTAATAAGAATGTGAATTTCGATTTATCGGTGAAAGTTATTGGGTAATAGAATAGTTTTCATGTCATAAAAAATTATTTTACTTATTCGTTGGATTCACTACAAACTACAGAATAAAGAGATCTTTGCTTCCGATTTTTTAACGGAAAGACTGAAGAACAAAAAAGATGTTTTCAAATGCTCTCTTTCACTTAACCATGAATGTTTATGGAAGTACCAACGGATTTATCTTGACATTTTTATAAGATCTAATAATTTTTGTAAAAGATTATTTTGAAAGATGGGGAAATACTCTTTGACTATAATATCACATTCACATAATTAGTTTTAATAGTCAATTGAACACAAATTGAGATCCATTAAATACATAAATTCGAGATCGTTTCCCCGAATAAAACGCAATCATATAGTTTTTTTGAACCTGTCAAGCAGTAATAGAGGATTCTGATTTACATCACGCGCGGCGGTAATCGACTGTAATTGTATACCGAGAATTGGGCCGGAAAACGATAGGGTTACGCTTCATGGCTCCCTGTGACTTTGTGATTTTATAAAAAGCAAAAAGTGTTTCTCCTACATCTTTTTCGAATGTTTTTTAGAATGTGTAGAGAGAAAAATTTCAATGAAATTTGTTACTCTCCGACTCGATTAATTTCAAAGTTGGTACATATACTGAAGGGGATATATTCTTGGTATATTGTTTATTAACTCGCTGCCAAACGATATTTGCAGCATACACATTTTTATGTCGTTAGATGGGATTTTTAAGTCATTTAATATCAGTACATAAACAAACTATCCCTTTTTAGGTAAATAAAGCAGTTAAATACAAATAATCTGTTGTAACAATGGAGCAGTTAAGTATAATAAAAATCTTGTCATAAAATTATGAAAATTTGTTCAGATATTAATGTGAAAATATTTACAGATACCTTACAAGGAATTGAAATTGTGTGACCTTTCCAAACATTATCATAAAACTATGTGGCACTTCAAAGGCCCATGGCAAATTTATATTGTTGGTAAATAATTACTTTCATTATCATGCGGCTGCTTTATCGTGACACAAATGTTTACCTAGTTCACACTACGTGAGCAGCTTATTTCAACACCGACAAAAGAAAAACTTCAAAATTTTTACTGTAAGTCTCCGACAGACCTGTCCTTCTGTTGACAAAGATTAATCGTTTCTAGGAATAAATGGATCGGACAAAGTAACGAATTAAGTCGTGTATTCATTTCTGTTATTAAGATAATAAGTACGGCTTTGGTCCGAAGATTTACGTTAATAAGGTAGAAATAATAAAGATTTATTCGTAGCCTCGCTACATTAAAAAATGAACATAACCTTATGGCTAGCTTGACATAAAACAGATACTCAATGTTTAAAATTATACGGACTCTTTTTTACGAATATTTTTTAGGATACCGACTTGTGAAACTACGAAGCTTTTTTGTACTCAGTTCCGTAACACACGATAAGAAATCCTCGTGTTCTATACGGTTCTAAACATTATTTCTTACTTTGTATTATAAAATATTACCACCTTTAGAATAACTTTGTTGTCCAACTCTACGGCTTTAAAGAAGAAAAAAGTTTTAATGATAAATTATATATTTTTTTTATATTGATACAAATTTAAAATATCATTTTAATCATCGGCATTTTATCGACAGTTGCATTTCTGTACAGTAATATATCATCACTTTTCGTATTTTGTTGATTCATGATAATAAAGCTGTTGATTTATTTCGAGAAATATTAAGCATAGCGGAACAATGTGAAAATCATGACTGTGTAATTACCTGTCTTATTTTTTTTATGTCAAGCGTTACTGTAAACAGGTTTCCTTCCTATAATAAGATTGATTTCAATTCGACGCAGTTACACGGCTACCTATTTCAAGCTTAAAACCTCCTTTGAATGACGTAATGTGACAATACTATTTGACATTAAATTAACTGTCATTTTATCGCTAAAACAACAAAAACATTTAAAATAGTTCAAAAATATTGTTATTTGTTTTTAGATAAATATCTTTTTTATTAGATATTGACATAATAATAACTTTAATGAAATATCATAGAAGCAGAGAAGTTATCATGATACTTTCATGATAACTTCATATTTCATAATTTATTTCATAATTCTTTCTCTCTCTCTTAATTTAGAGGAAGGAAATATAATATGCTTATTAAATTAATCTCACGATTGTTCTCTTAGTGACTGCAAAAACGCTAATGAAATTATGTTTTTTTATTGAAAAAGGTAATAGGAAAATCCTTCAATCCAAAGAAGTATTAAAAATATTGAGATATTATCTCCAATAGTCCCTTATAATAATTTTAAAAATGTTATAATTGTTTTAAATAAAATAATTTATTCTAATTACATTTCGTGATAAAGAAGCATTTATTGTGGGCAAACATGAGTTAGTTCGATAACAGAATACGGGTTTGACTCGGGCGCGCCACCCTAAAGGGAAGCCGTGTATTACTTCATAACCAATTACGTTATTACTGGACGACAAAACTTGTAAATTACAACATTTTTCTAAACGACCACAATGATGATATCATTTACTTTGGCAATAAAAAAATAATTTTACCATTGCCAAATTTTAGTACAGAAATAAGTTGGTAGCAAAAAGACTAAACTTTTTATTTCTGTTCTTTCAAACAAGCAATAAAAATTACGATTAAACAGTAAATAGTAAACTCACTAATGACTTTGTTATCATTCGTCATAAAATGATGCCATGCAGATTATTATAGACCGTAAATCGATTACTAAATTTTAAGTGAATATTCTTGCCGACACGTAATTTCACAATATATATAAAACTATTGATTTTATAAGCGAATACTTTGAAATTTATTTATCTAATTATTACAACTAACATGATATCGCAACCAAAATATATTTAATAAAAACATTTTACCTAGTATAAAAACCTTGAAATAAATCTCGTCTTATATTCCATTCAAACTATTCATTGTTGTTTACAAATTGTTGAAGAATAAATCGACATGCATAAATCGGTATTTACTCCTTCATTAAAACTCTTTAAAGGGTATACATTTGTTATGACGTGGTATTTATTCTACAATTCTACGATTCCTATTCATAGCATTGTAATTAATGTTATTATTTGCATGTGATGAAGGCAAAACTCCTATCAACAGGTCCTTATTTTCTATTCATGAAGAATTGTTGCGTGCTTAAGTCTAATGTTTTTTTCCTCAGTTGCACCACTTTTGTTTCTTTCTGTCCATTACATCATTACAAATTTAAGTAATCATAATTTAATTTGCAATATTCATTAATGGTATAATAATACACAAATACTGTTAAAAATAGATTCCTTTTTAAATTGATTAAATGTAATGACGATAATGATGGATCTATTACTTTTTAACCGACTATAAGAAAAGGGATCTTAATTTGACGCGTATATTTTTCAAAGTGCTCTGATTTAGATGATTTATTTTGTTGCTATAGAGTTTTCAAGCCCGTTCCATAAAAAATTGTAAAAAAATTGAGGTTTTGGAAATCAAACCCTTTTTGTATTTGAAAAAAGTAAATGAAAACCATGTCCGTTTTAAAAATAAAAAACTCATAACAGTTATGTCGTCATACAATTCCGTAAATATCTGCTATGCATTTGCGTTAAGTTTATGTATGAATGTAGTAAACTAGTCGCACGATATAGGGGCTTAAAGGTTGCATTGATATCGCTAGACCATCAATCGTCTCCCGGGAAACATTTGTTTAATTATAATTTAACTCATAGCGTATTGTATTATATGCAAATTATTCTTGTGTATAATTTGCATATCTATTTATCGGCTTATCTCAAGTGATTTTATCAACAATTGTAGTCTATAAGATTTAGATTTGATACAATACAGCATTATGTAATAATTTCATTATGGTTTATTGATGTCGCTGACGTTTATTCATGAAATAACTTTTTCTAGTATTTTAATAAATGGATTAACTAGTCATCTATATTTCGAAATATGGAAAATTATTTGCATTATGTACATAAAATTTCCTGTTTCTCGGGAAACTGACCATTAACATATTACGTTTCTGATGATATTACTCACGCACTATCTCGCGATTTATGATTCCAAATTTTCATGCGGTATGAATAAAATTATCTACTTCTCTAAAATAATATTAATAACCCCTAATTAGTAATTAATAAGACGGTAAAAGTCAATCAAATGAATGATTAACATTTGTAAATTCGGACATCATTAACCACCACGAAATTAAGAACGCAGAAAGAAATCTCCGGTTTATTTTGTGTGAACTGAATGAAGACACATTTACATGTGTTATATTTCATCGATTCAAGCGATACTTTGCGGAACTCCATGATTCGATAATACAAAAAAATATTTTGCTAATTTCCACTTTAATGGCAAATATTACGACTAAATTACAATTTCGATACATTTCTCCATTCCACGTAGCATCTTCACGTGTTTTGCGTTCGGCAGCAGCGAAGTCGAGCTGTAATGTTAATTTTTTTGTTTTATTGATTCATTAAATCTGTATTTATATGAGGGGTTGGTAGTCATATTGTAAATTGGATTCTAAAATTGCTCTGATCTGTTCCAATGGTTTGCATATGAAATGAAGTATATGTATATGAAAAAAATCCAGCTTTAACAATTAATTTCATTTTATAAATTAAATGAATGAGATCAATAAATTTTGAAATATTAAAATAGCAATTCGAATCACGTGCAGCCGTACAACCATTTCGGTCTAAACGAAGGTCTTTGTCCCGTTTGAGGATAAAAAACATAACCTTATTAACGCCAGTTTCGTAGTAACAGTTCAACAGCTTTGGCGAAGAATTTTATCGAACTGTCCATCTTACGAGTATGTTATTTGTTGTTCTGTAACACTAACAAAAAATTATAGCCCTTTGAGTTAATATTTTGAAAATGGTCAACTTCATCGTCATGAATATACTCTGGACTCGACATTTATTCGGATGTTTCAATTGCTTCATAATTTTAATGTAAAGAAAATATAATATAATGATATAACATGCACAATATAACACATATATATTGATATAATGTGGATATTTTTTTCAAAATAACAGCTTTATATGTAATTGTTGATGCTTACACGATACTTTTCCCTAAAAAACTAAAATTCTGTCTCTTATCTTCCTAACGACTGAACTAATTTCGACGTGACTATCACTAAAATATCTGTTGATATTCAGATTAACATAGACTAATTTTAATTTTCAAATACTGGGGGTTCTACGCAAAACACTTAAAAATTGTAAAGGAATTTTGATTAGATAATCAGTTTTATGTAGAAGTGTTTATTATAAACACGACAAATACTACAAATACTTTAAGTATCTATTGCATCAAAACATAACAAAACGAGTATAAGATTAAAATTATCACGTTGTAAATCCATCCAACTCATTAAATCTTTAACAGAGAATAATTTTACGTATTACCGCAGGACATTAATGTAACCATGAAAAACAACAATAAAATTAACTTACCAGTAATTTCTACTCTCCAATCCAACCCAATCAGTTTTAAATCACTTTCAAATTCAACTAATTTTAAATCATTTCATATATACACAATTTATATTCTCAAATGTCGTTTTATTTTAATTGTGAAAAATGAATTCATTAAAATTGACGATAAAAACTAATTTAAAAATCTGGTATATAACTTAGAGATTAAGAGAGACCATTATGTCTGTTTACCTTTATGTATACTATGTAGCTTCTATGCATACCATCACGTAAGAAGCAGAAACAGTATTATTCATTTATTGTTCAAAATATGATACATTGTTTTTTAAAGAAACGAGAATTTATAAAAATAATGTTTTAGTGGAACTCTATAATTTCATCGTTAAATCAATAAGTGCGTATTATTTTAAAACCCTAGAGGAAAAAGTTTAACATTATATTAAAGGACAAGTACTTGAAATTATACACCAAAACACATTGTATTCTTTAGAGAATACTTTGTTACTCTTATAGGCAAATTAAATTCTGACCACGCGAAAGAATACTCAGGGGAAATAGTTGCTTGCTATTATTGTCAGGCCTGTGTGCTAATACGGGCTTGATTAAAATATTAAGCAGGTCTCTTTATTATAATTGCTGGTTAATCTGTTTTATATTTTATTTTGTACAGCACAACTACACCACAGCTATACGAAGTACTTTTTGTAAAAAATCAAAACGGAATACACTGTTAAATGCTAAGTTTCAGCTTACGAAGATGTTATATTTATAGCGTATATAGTATGTATATGAATAAATATGACGCAATCTTTGAAGCCTTTAACTGAATTTATAGATAAAGTTTTCTAATCTCTGTATATTGATACCTTTTTTTACGTGGGGTGGCCTTCGCATATCTGCCTTCGCGGGGGCAAAGGCAGATTATGTCGGACATGCACCTACTAAAACCCCCACGATGTTCCATCTTCGGCGATTTACGCTAGGGTCACAGGAACGCTTTCGCACACCTCCGCAACCCCACCAGCGCTGGCCGCAATGTGCAGTCCCTCCTCAGGGGGAAGGTACACCTCCCCTATTCCCTCCAGGTATGGCGCGCTGGGACAAAGCGCGCCTTCCTTTCTGGCCTCTTACGGTCAAATGAGCAAAGGACCCCTCCCCGAGTCCGTCACCCAGAGGCCATGGGAGCCGAGAGGACGAGCACCCGAAAGCACAGGTGCTCCAAGCTCCCTGTGGCGGATATGGTCTTAGGCTCCGCCGCCAGCCGTAAGTCGGCTACGGAAGGTAGGGTTACCCCGTCTCCCCCGCAGTCCTAGCGACGCCACATCTGAGGTGCGACACTACTTAGTCGCGAAGGATAGGGAGAGCGGCAACGTAACACCGACACTCCTCTCCCTCCGCGACTCCACCACGACCGAAAGGGCAGCGAAATGCACGCTGCCCCTGCAGTCCCTCGGCACACATCCGTGGCAGGCTCCCCAAACCGTCTGGAGTGGCATCCTCGGGCCATCCCTACGCAGGCCAGCCGGGTGGGTTGCTCTTCGCTTCACCGTGGGTGACCAGGCCACGTTTACTAAGCACCTCCGCCACGACAAGGCAGGATCCCGTTGAGGGGTGAATACTGATGCCTCTAACTACACAAATCAAGTAGTAAGCAACTATATTAACTGCACTATCTTGTAGAGTGCAAAAACTAATTATAGACATGAATAAAATTATTAATGGAACTAAATTTACCAATTTATACTTCACACAGGAAAACGTAAATATAACAATCAAGATATGAATGAGTATCTATCATGTCTCGATTTACTTAACGAAACAAACATGTCAATTCTTATAGATGTACCATTACATCCCTAAATATCACCAATATTTAATAATACATGAAATAGGCTACATGATCGGCCCCGACATATCCTTTACCTTGAACTTTAAAAACATCAGTTTATATATGAATCAATCACTTTTACACCACGACTAACATCACAAAATATCATTATAATTGTAGCGATTTACATATAATTATTTCAGACCATTTACTAGCAAGGACAATCACTGATTTAGTTGACATACCAACCATCATCGACAATTAATTTCCTACTCCTATTAGCACATTCTAAAAATTGTTAAGGTAAAAAGTTACTATAAAGTTGATAATGGTAATAAATATATAGTGGCTTTTACTTTCAAATTTAGTCTGTGTATTTATTATTAAGTCATCTCATTAGTGTGATTTTTTAAGTAGAGGGTAAACTATTTCAAGTTTTACGGAAACAAATGCCATAATTAAAGTTGTGCGTGGTGGTGTGCTGCCGCAACAGAAATTAATGAAAAAAGTCTGAGAATGCCATAGAAACAAAGGGCAATAATACATGAATTAAAGTATCTTTCAGATTTCTAAAAGCTTACAATTATTTCATATTTGCTTTAAAAATTTACCAGTACATGTATTTAAAATTCTTTACTCTAGGAACAGTTAAAATTTACCAGTACATTTATTTAAAATTCATTACTCTTGGTATTGAATTGGTGTTAAGGCCTTAGGGCACCAATATCTGTACGGTAATTTATAATGTTAAAAAAGCTGTATGTTTTATTTGTAATCTCTACTATATATATCACTTCTCAAAGCATAGAACTTTTCTGTAACTAATAATAGTAACAAATGAAGATAAACAGTATTTAAATGTTACAATTTGACGCTTCTATTAAAAGTTACATCGATAGTAGGATCATGGAACTTAAAATAGACCGTGTTAAGTAATACGTAAAATACGCCATACCTTCCTTTATCAGCTTTGTCTATTAGCACTTGATTTATAAACAAATGTGTCAATTTCAGCAAAATTTATATAACATGTTGAGAATGTCAAATAATAGCATGTAACAATTAAAAAAAACATCGAATTTATTGAAAACGTAAGGACAATTTATGAACAAGCATAAATACTACTTAACATTACAAATAATACGTTGTTACGTCACTTATGTATTCTGTGTTACTATTGGTAGAAAGAAGTAAATTGACACTTTTAAACGTGAAATTATATTTATTGTTGCTAATTCTCTTAATCACAATTAGTATATTACTTCCGAATTATGAATTGCCGTTACGTTATGCCAAAATATGTATCTTCAATAGCTTTAATAATAGTTTAAGGCAAAGATTTAACGTTGATTGATTTGACGTTGACATGTCATTCGGGATTTACAGTTTTTCCGATAAATACTATTTTTGTTCTGCTGTTGTAATGTTGCAATATTAGAACTAATCTTAAATTATATGTTTCTTTTTAGCACTTTTCGATCGTGAAGCTGCTGTAGTACATCCGTTAAGCTTATTTCTTTGAATATTTTTTCTTTAACTAAATAAATATCGGCTACAATTTTGAAATCAATGGCGTAGAAGGTGTGTAAATGAATAAGCAACTCAAGGTATAATGAGTCGTGATGAATATTTTTATTCGTTTTGGTATCGGTCACGGTGAACGGCATGAGCCTTGTGCCTCCTTACACTTTTCCAAGGTGCATGGAATAATGCCAACACTTAAGTCCCTTATACAACCGCATTTATTCGCAGTCTATTAAAATCATCTTTATAATGTATTCAGCAAACTATTTTTCTTTAAATGTCCATAACCATTGAATTATAATTACTATATTAACTACTACTCTCTACTTTCTAATAACGTTTCTGCTGTTCACCAAAAATTGTGAAACTTATATAAACACAAGTAAATACCCCGCTAAATGATTATAATATCATTGATATTATAATCATTTATTATAATATTATAT